>JAVTVY010009772.1:0-43350 GCA_036873755.1 Hanleya hanleyi
ACAAAAACTCAAGTAAAAATGGAATAGTAACGTGTACTAAGCCGAAAATCTATTGTCTGGCCTTGATTTCTCGGCTAAGCCGTTCACAATGCTGGAGAGACATGATGAAAACATCGTCCTATCACCGGGTATTCTTCTGTCCAAATGATTCCAAAGACTTTTGCAGGAATATACTCTCATCTCACACTTGGATTGTCATTCCATTTGAACGCCATTGAGAACTATAGTATTTTTCTGATAATTAGTCGCGGGTTTGAGGGCTTCTGTAAAATCAGCCGTATGGTTAAAATCAATTTCCTTTTTTAGAACGTATATAACAAAGTTATATCTATAGAATGTCATACCACTCTCCGTGATAACTGCTACAAAACTTGAGATTTGGAGCTTTTTTGTACTACCCGGGTTAAATGCCATAAGGGTTGTTCACGTGAATCTTCACCAATACATGGTATGTCGTCATAATCTATTCCTTTTTCTCTGGCCAAAGGGCAATAGGCGGGGCGAGATGTCATTCAAGGGTTGCTCTGTTTGTCGTTTGGTTATGAAGACATGAGATTGAACTATTGTCGTTGACAAAGAACGAAAGATTCGAGAATTCGGGTGGACCAGTACAGCCGATATGTTATGCAAATGTCCTCGACAACTCAAAGATTTGGACGCCTCTAAGACACAGCATAACCGTATCACTTCAATAGTATGGTGATCTAGTTGGACCAAACGTGTGCCCCGCATTACCTCATCAAAAGCGTGAGCGACAACGCAAAGGGTGACGTCGTCTTCCAAAACGCGATGTCGCCATTTCGCGTCGCGTGTCGCCTTTGACAATGTTGAGTGATAGGACGACGACGTCGCTTTCATACACCAGGACGTCGTGTTATTCAATCAGTGCTCTTCGATGCATCGTAGGTTTACAAATGTAATTAACGAGAGAGCAATCAAATTAAACTATACACTTACAATACCGTTGATGATGTCGACTCTAATCGACTGGATCAATAATGGGATATTTGCTATAAAAATGTAAATATAGGTCATACGGCCATCCATAGATTACACCGTCATTGAAATAAAGATCGTGCGAAGTTGTCATTTTAATTCATGCAGTCACTCATGGAGGCATTGCCCCTGTCCTTTTGAAGGTAACATCGATTGAGGACACTTTCCCATATATAGAACTGAATAGCTCACCCCGCCTATTGCCCTTTGGCCAGAGAAAAAGGAATAGATTATGACGACATACCATGTATTGGTGAAGATTCACGTAAACAACCCTTATGGCATTTAACCCGGGTAGTACAAAAAAGCTCTAAAACTCAAGTTTTGTAGCAGTTATCACGGAGAGTGGTATGACATTCTATAGATATAACTTTGTTATATACGTTCTAAAAAAGGAAATTGATTTTAACCATACGGCTGATTTTACAGAAGCCCTCAAACCCGCGACTAATTATAAGAAAAATACTATAGTGTCGTTGTTGTTGGTCAATAGCAGATCGGTTCACGCGTCATCTTCTGTATCCGTCCGAGTGCGAATGCCAAAGTTGAGTTGATAGATATCGTTGTTGGTGACAGCCTCACAAGTTGGCATTTCATCTTCTGCACGAGTTGATAGATATTGCTGTTCTTGGACATCACGCATCTCATCTCATGTATCCGTGCGAATAACGTGATAGATATCGTCGTTGGTGACAGCGTCACAAGTTGGCAAATCATCTCCTGCACGAGACAGAACCAAAATATAAAAACATGTAAATATTTATTGCAAAAATACATCGTATTAACAACTGCTAAGTTTTACTTTGACATGAGCAACAATTTCCAAACGTAAGACAAATTCTTCATCTTAGAACGGAATTCTAAAACAAGTCAGCTTCTGAATTTGACAATCATTGATCAGTTAATAAATAATGCCATTAGTTAAGATTACTGCATGCTTGTTCACCTCGAACAATTCATGTCCTGCATCTAGTCCTTCGAAGTTAAGACTGTAACTGGTTAGCTGATGGGCATCGTTATTGTTGAGTTGTTGGTCACTAGTCGATCGGCTCATGCATGCCATCTTCTGTATCTGTTGGAGTGCGATCGCCAAAGGTGAGTTGATAGATATCGTCCGTGGTGACAGTTTCACAAGTTGGCAAATCATGTTCTGCATCAGACCGAACCAAAATATAAAAACAGGTAAATATTTAGTGCAAAAATACATCATATTAATGTGATCGTAAACCCTCAAGTAAAGTTTCCATCAAACGAAAGACCATTGCAAACAGTCTGGGGAAATATTTATTTTAATTTTTTACGATTTTTTTGCACAGAGTAAACTGCAATTAAAGCATGGTAATCTATGGTGGTCTGTTGCAATCATATTTAGGTTCAGTGACATCACACTGCCTTAATACATATATCTCAAACTTTGTATGCACTTGGCAGTGCTTGATTCAAACTTAAAGTAGGCAAACTTTGAGTTTCATCAAGACTCACTGTTTCAATGTGGATGTTCCAAAATCTGGGAAATTAAATGCAAGATTGAAATTGACTTGACACTCATGAGTCACCTTTTCCCAGATTGTGGTGAAACATGCACACTGGAACCGTGAGTCTGTGTTGAAACTCAAAGTATACACATCCTAAACTTGAATCAAGCATTGGAAAGTGCATACAAAGTTTGAAATATATGTATTAAGGCAGTGTGACGTCACTGGACCTAAATGCGATTGCAACAGACCACCGTAGAATACCATGCTTTAATTGCCGTTTACTCTGTGTAATAAAATCGTAAAATATTTAAATAAATATTTCCCACACTGTTTGCAATGGTCTTTCATTTGATGGAAACGTTACTTGAGGGTTTACGATCACTTTAAAAGGTATCAGCTAAGTGTTACTTTGACATCTCTTGACTTTAGAAGCGAACCAAAATTTCCAAACTTAAGGCAAATTCTTCATTGCAGAACGGAATTGTAAAACCAGTCAGATTCTGAATTTGACAATCATTGATCCGTTAATAAATAATACCATTAGTTAAGGTTACTGCATGGTTGTTCATCTCGAACAATTCATCTCCTACGTCTAGTCGTTCCAAGTTCAGACTGTAACTAGTTAGCTGATGGGCATCGTTATTATTGAGTTGTTCGCCATGTCGATCGGCTCACGCATGCCATCTTCTGTATCCGTTCCAGTGCGAATGACAAAGGTGAGTTGATAGATATCGCTGTTGTTGGACACTAGTCGATTGATTCACACACCTCATCTCCTGGATCCGTGCGAATGCCAAAGGTGAGCTGATAGATATCGCGGATTGGCGCGTAATGCTATGATGGTATTTCGGTACATTTCTCCGCCCCATCCCCATCTAGTCTTTTCAAGTGAGACTGTCACTAATTAGTTGTCGGAGATCGTTGTTGGACACTAGTCGATCGGCTCATGCATGCCATCTTCTGTATCTGTTGGAGTGCGATCGTCAAAGGTGAGTTGATAGATATCGTCGTTGGTGACAGCTTCACAAGTTGGCAAATCATGTTCTGCATCAGACCGAACCAAAATATAACAACAGGTAAATACTTATTGCAAAAATACATCGTATTAATGTGATCGTAAACCCTCAAGTAAAGTTTCCATCAAATGAAAGACCATTGCAAACAGTGTGGGGAAATATTTATTTTAATTTTTTATGATTTTATTACACAGAGTAAACTGCAATTAAAGCATGGTATTCTATGGTGGTCTGTTGCAATCCTATTTAGGTTCAGTGACATCACACTGCCTTAATACATATATCTCAAACTTTGTATGCACTTTGCAGTGCTTGATTCAAGCTTAAGGTATGCATACTTTGAGTTTCATCAAGACTCACTGTTTCAATGTGGATGTTCCAAAATCTGGGAAATTAAATGCAAGATTGAAATTGACTTGACAGTCATGAGTCACCTTCTCCCCGATTGTGGTGAAACATGCACACTGTAACCGTGTTGAAAATCAAAGTATACACATCCTAAACTTGAATCAATCATTGAAAAGTGTATACAAAGTTTGAAATATATGTATTAAGGCAGTGTGACGTCACTGGACCTAAATGTGATTGCAACAGACCACCGTAGAATACCATGCTTTAATTGCGGTTTACTCTGTGTAATAAAATCGTAAAAAATTTAAATAAATATTTTCCCACACTGTTTGCAATGGTCTTTCATTTGATGGAAACTTTACTTGAGGGTTTACGATCACTTTAAAAAGTATCTGCTAAGTTTTACTTTGACATCTCTTGACTTTAGAAGCGAACCAAAATTTCCAAACTTAAGGCAAATTATTCATTGCAGAACGGAATTGTAAAACCAGTCAGATTCTGAATTTGACAATCATTGATCAGTTAATAAATAATACCATTAGTTAAGGTTACTGCATGGTTGTTCATCTCGAACAATTCATCTCCTGCGTCTAGTCGTTCCAAGTTAAGACTGTAATTAGTTAGCTGATGGGCATCGTTATTATTGAGTTGTTCGCCACTAGTCGATCGGCTCACGCATGCCATATTCTGTATCCGTTCCAGTGCGAATGACAAAGGTGAGTTGATAGATATCGCTGTTGTTGATTGACTCACACATCTTATCTCCTGGATCCGTGCGAATGCCAAAGGTGAGCTGATAGATATCGCGGATTGGCGCGTAATGCTATGATGGTATTTCGGTACATTTCTCCGCCCCACCCTCATCTAGTCTTTTCAAGTGAGACTGTTAATAATTAGTTGTCGGAGATCGTTGTTGGACACTAGTCGCTCGGGTCACGCATGTCATCTTCTGTATCCGTCTGAGTGCGTATGCCAAAGGGGAGCTGATAGATACTGTCGTTGGTGACAGCCTCACAAGTTGGCAATTCATCTCACCGTATGAAGCAGAAGCAACATATAAAAATAGAAAGGTAAATATTAGAAAACATCTTAGAAGAATACATCGTATTATCAAGTAATTTCTCGTGAAATGACAGCAATGTTTTTCCCTGTCCGGCCGGTCTGGTCCTTTTATTGTTGCTGTTGCAAACTCGAAATTTGCAATAAATATCAGGACCAACGCCTGTGTCGTCGTGCACAAACCTCATCAAATAGATCACTTGATGTGGGCATTGTGTTGGTAACGCCAAAACAGGGTCACCCCTGTTGGCTGACCTGTATCTGTTCTCTTATGAATATGACTATATGCAGGCGCTTTCAAAAACCGATCCATTCAAAGCCCGTTCCTTCTCATTCACCAAACGCTATATAGACGATCTTCTTGCTGTGGATAACCGCTATATAAATGAGGCAGTGAAGGATATATATCCACCTTCACTGGATTTGAAGGAAACTACAGATAGCCCTACAGGCACATCATATTTAGATCTATATCTCTATAAAAATGAAGCGGGCATTCTCTCTCGTCGACTTTTATGACAAAAGAGATGATTACAATTTCGACATCGTAAACTATCCCTTTCTGGACAGTAATATTCCAGTGGGACCTGCATATGGCGTATATATATCTCGCTTAGTAGCATTTGCTAGATCCTGTGTTAAATGTGACGATTTTAATCAACGTCACAAAACACTGGTGCAGAAACTTAAAAACAGGGCTATTCCACCAAGCGCCTACACTCAAAGTTTCTCAAATTTGGCGATACATATCGCATGCTGATAGCAAAATACGAACGTAGCGTGCAAGATCTATGGCGCTACGTTTCGTAACTTGTGTCTAATTCCGCTTAACCCGGGGCTAGGGGCCGTATGAACCCATGTACTTCAAGAACCTCATGGTACTCATATGAACAGTCACAATCAAAGCGTTCTTTAGATGACGAATTTACAACGAATATTTTAGATTAAGAATACTGATCAGCGATACGGATTTGATATTTTTGGAACATCATGATGTCTTGCCTGCATCATTGAAAACTGTTGACCGCTTCTCTCTTGCAGGAAACTAGCCTATGTGTATGTATACTATGATTGTCTTTTTGAATTTGGTGCTAATACTGTTATATGGAAAATGGAATAGGTCTTTGGTTTATGGACGCGGATATTCTGTAATGGACGACGGCTGGATTATGAATGACGGACTAGACGCTTGTAATTCAGCTTATAACTACTAAAGTAAATTACCTTATCCTAACCTTAATTTAGCTAGGCCCTACCATAGGTTTTGAATTCGACTGCTGCTGACAAGAAGCCTCGCTGCTAAGCTAGATATCCCCCCCCCCCACTAATTGTCGGCTTATAGCTAATAAAAAGTGAAAAATAAATGACCCTGCCTCACCTAAACTTAGCTAGACCCTATATTTTGAATTCGACTGTCGGCATTAGGTTCTACGCTAAGCTAGTTATCCCGCCTCCCCCCTCCCCCAACTTAGTGTAAGCTATGCCTGTTTCCTATTCCCGTTAACTATTCTGAAGTCTATTGTTACAAGCACAGAAGACGCAACGACCCTTTTGGTGCATTATGGCCGAAATTGGGAGACCGTTTTGGATTATCAAATAAAATTCCTGAACAATTTCGCTTGGCATTACTGTCACAAAAACTCAAGTAAAAATGGAATAGTAACGTGTACTAAGCCGAAAATCTATTGTCTGGCCTTGAATTGTCGGCTAAGTCGTTCACAATGCTGGAGAGACATGATGAAAACATCGTCCTATCACCGGGTATTCTTCTGTCCAAATGATTCCAAAGACTTTTGCAGGAATATACTCTCATCTCACACTTGGATTGTCATTCCTTTTGAACGCCATTGAGAACTAGTGTCGTTGTTGTTGGTCAATAGTAGATCGGTTCACGCGTCATCTTCTGTATCCGTCCGAGTGCGAATGCCGAAGTTGAGTTGATAGATATCGTCGTTGGTGACAGCCTCACAAGTTGGCAGTTCATTTTCTGCACGAGTTGATAGATATTGCTGTTCTTGGACACTGGACTATTGACTCACGCATCTCATCTCCTGTATCCGTGCGAATAACGTGATAGATATCGTCGTTGGTGACAGCTTCACAAGTTGGCAAATCATCTTCTGCATGAGGCAGAACCAAAATATAAAAACATGTAAATATTTATTGCAAAAATACATCGTATTAACAACTGCTAAGTTTTACTTTGACATCTCTTGAATTTAGAAGTGAACCACAATTTCCAAACGTAAGCCAAATTCTTCATCTTAGAACGGAATTCTAAAACAAGTCAGCTTCTGAATTTGACAATCATTGACCAGTTAATAAATAATGCCATTAGTTAATATTAATGCATGCTTGTTCACCTCGAACAATTCATGTCCAGCATCTAGTCCTTCTAAGATAAGACTGTAACTGGTGAGCTGATGGGCATCGTTATTGTTGAGTTGTTGGTCACTAGTCGATCGGCTCATGCATGCCATCTTCTGTATCTGTTGGAGTGCGATCGCCAAAGGTGAGTGGATAGATATCGTCGTTGGTGACAGCTTCACAAGTTGGCAAATCATGTTCTGCATCAGACCGAACCAAAATATAAAAACAGGTAAATATTTATTGCAAAAATACATCGTATTAATGTGATCGTAAACCCTCAAGTAAAGTTTCCATCAAATGAAAGACCATTGCAAACAGTGTGGGAAAATATTTATTTTAATTTTTTACAAAGTTTGAAATATATGTATTAAGGCAGTGTGACGTCACTGGACCTAAATATGATTGCAACATACCACCGTAGAATACCATGCTTTAATTGCCGTTTACTCTGTGTAAAATGGCAGTGTGACTAACGTCACTGGACCTACGAAATAGGGTTTGAGATAATTTTAAGTGTGTACTCGAGAGATGACTTGGGGGCCCTGTGTGCTACCATGAGAGAATTTATATATGCGTCTCTAATTGACAGTGGGAACTATTAACTTTTCCAGATGTCACCGCTGGTGAGTCATTAGCGTAGCAACTATTATCGCCCTCAGTTTCTATTACCCTGGAGAATGAGCAGCCCAGCAGTACAGCACGAAGTGTTGGAGGGAGAGTCCGAGAGAGCGGGGACCCCCCCCCCCCTTCTCGGCACTAGGCGATTTTTCTTAAATTAGCGTAGGGAATGATGCTCTGTCAGAGCAGTTGAGAAGTAAATGTTTGTAGTCCTAAATAAGACAGGAAACTGGATAAGAAACACAAATTTGAAGTGAGAAAGGTCAAGATCAGAGATTTGTTAGAATGCAAGAATCAAATCAGGCATCACTAGAGAGCCATTCTCCATGGATATATTTATTTGGCATTCAACTTCAAGGTACCTCATCTGAAGAGAGTACATAATAATAATCAATGAACAATAAAGCACACACGACAAAATAAACAACTGGTTATAGGTTACTGAATTTAAAACACAACGATGATTTTATTATCGATTTCTTCAGTAATAACATATAATAGGGTCATTGTTGTGTTTAAATTTAGTAATTTCTCTCATAAAATCCAGCCATTTTTTATTTCTTTTTAAGGTAGAACATTTTTTAACTAATGACTGAACTGAAGAAATGATGCAATGTTGTATAGGCTGGATATATAAAACGTGCAGTATAATATGCCTTCAATCTCAACGAAATTCCAAGACCAGCAAATGAGTGAAAACGGATACTATCGGAATGTGTGTGGTATCTGAATGTGTGTCAACATTACAATGTAAGTTAGGCTAAAAATAGATTACTCAGGAATCTCCAGTTTAATACTGGATTCAAGTGTACTAGCCATATTATAGATATCTCATAGTACATGTAGATCTAATAGACTGATTACGACGTACGAGCGAGCGCACACATGCATGTGTGTTTTTAATATAGATATAATTAAAATATTTTTTGGAAGCTGACGTTTTAGAACAACAACAACGACCACCGAAAGCCAACAAAAGATTTACCTTCATTGGACCTCTGACGCTTCTGTGAGAAGAAGTTTTTCAAAGTTGCTTGCCGCTTCATGACATTGATTTATAAAATACATGTCAAGCGATATTCGTGGCTCGGTAAAACTTCGCAGCAGACGAAATAACAACCTTCATTCTCCGATCAAATGATTTGCTTCCTTCATGCATCGTGGCATATACAGCTCGCCTGACACGAGATTCTGGGATTTCGGTAGCCTTCCGCAATACCACCGGCTAACAGCGACCAGCATGATCACGAGGGTTCCCGAATATTTCCAACAATTTACGGCAGATGTTTGGGAAGCGTGGCGTGGACTATTAGGGAAAACATGGCGGAGCTACCTGGAAACGTATAATGCCGACATATTTTGGCAAGTACCATTAAAGTTACTGATATTTTCGAGAGCTGGGCGCATCATTTTTTTTTGCTTTAGTGCTGGGCGGCCGAAGTAAGTCCCAGGCGCTTAAAAGTCACAGTGAAGAATACAGCCAAGGGTTCCTGATGGGCATGACAGTGCACTCGAGTCATCAATAAATAATAAAAAAATAATTATAAATCAAATTTTCATCAGAATTCGATCAGCTCAGAACTTACTAGAAACAATGCCCTAATGCACGTTCATGCCAAAAATCAAGGTTCTAATGTCAACGGTTCTCCTTATTTTGCCGACGAAAGGATTCGTATGGACTGACTCATTACCGGACAATTTGCGATCTGTAGCCCACTTTGTAGGAATAAAATCGTAAAAAATTTAAATAAATATTTTCCCACACTGTTTGCAATGGTCTTTCATTTGATGGAAACTTTACTTGAGGGTTTACGATCACCTTAAAAAGTAACTGCTCAGTTTTACTTTGACATCTCTTGACTTTAGAAGCGAACCAAAATTTCGAAACTTAAGGCAAATTCTTCATTGCAGAACGGAATTGTAAAACCAGTCAGATTCTGAATTTGACAATCATTGATCAGTTAATAAATAATACCATTAGTTAAGGTTACTGCATGGTTGTTCATCTCGAACAATTCATCTCCTGCGTCTAGTCGTTCCAAGTTAAGACTGTAAATAGTTAGCTGATGGGCATCGTCATTATTGAGTTGTTCGCAACTAGTCGATCGGCTCACGCATGTCATCTTCTGTATCCGTTCCAGTGCGAATGACAAAGGTGAGTTGATAGATATCGCTGTTGTTGGACACTAGTCGATTGACTCACACATCTCATCTCCTGGATCCGTGCGAATGCCAAAGGTGAGCTGATAGATATCGCGGATTGGCGCGTAATGCTATGATGGTATTTCGGTACATTTCTCCGCCCCACCCTCATCTAGTCTTTTCAAGTGGGACTGTCACTAATTAGTTGTCGGAGATCGTTGTTGGACACTAGTCGCTCGGGTCACGCATGTCATCTTCTGTATCCGTCTGAGTGCGTATGCCAAAGGGGAGTTGATAGATATTGTCGTTGGTGACAGACTCACAACTTGGCAATTCATCTCACCGTATGAAGCAGAAGCAACATATAAAAATAGAGAGGTAAATATTAGAAAACATCTTAGAAGAATACATCGTCTTATCAAGTAATTTCTCGTGAAATGACAGCAATGTTTTTCGCTGTCCGGCCGGTCTGGTCCTTTTATTGTTGCTGTTGCAAACTCGAAATTTGCAATAAATATCAGGACCAACCCCTATGTCGTCGTGCACAAACCTCATCAAATAGATCACTTGATGTGGGCATTGTGTTGGTAACGCCAAAACAGGGCCATTGTTGAGTCTTCAGCTTATAACGACTAAAGTAAATTACCTTATCCTAACCTTAATTTAGCTAGGCCCTACCATAGGTTTTGAATTCGACTGCTGCTGACAAGAAGCCTCGCTGCTAAGCTAGATATCCCCCCCCCCCACTAATTGTCGGCTTATAGCTAATAAAAAGTGAAAAATAAATGACCCTGCCTCACCTAAACTTAGCTAGACCCTATATTTTGAATTCGACTGTCGGCATTAGGTTCTACGCTAAGCTAGTTATCCCGCCTCCCCCCTCCCCCAACTTAGTGTAAGCTATGCCTGTTTCCTATTCCCGTTAACTATTCTGAAGTCTATTGTTACAAGCACAGAAGACGCAACGACCCTTTTGGTGCATTATGGCCGAAATTGGGAGACCGTTTTGGATTATCAAACAAAATTCCTGAACAATTTCGCTTGGCATTACTGTCACAAAAACTCAAGTAAAAATGGAATAGTAACGTGTACTAAGCCGAAAATCTATTGTCTGGCCTTGAATTCTCGGCTAAGTCGTTCACAATGCTGGAGAGACTTGATGAAAACATCGTCCTATCACCGGGTATTCTTCTGTCCAAATGATTCCAAAGACTTTTGCAGGAATATACTCTCATCTCACACTTGGATTGTCATTCCATTTGAACGCCATTGAGAACTGGTGTCGTTGTTGTTGGTCAATAGTAGATCGGTTCACGCGTCATCTTCTGTATCCGTCCGAGTGCGAATGCCGAAGTTGAGTTGATAGATATCGTCGCTGGTGACAGCCTCACAAGTTGGCAGTTCATCTTCTGCACGAGTTGATAGATATTGCTGTTCTTGGGCACTGGACTATTGACTCACGCATCTCAACTTCTGTATCCGTGCGAATAACGTGATAGATATCGTCGTTGGTGACAGCTTCACAAGTTGGCAAATCATCTTCTGCATGAGACAGAACCAAAATATAAAAACATGTAAATATTTATTGCAAAAATACATCGTATTAACAACGGCTAAGTTTTACTTTGACATCTCTTGAATTTAGAAGTGAACCACAATTTCCAAACGTAAGGCAAATTCTTCATCTTAGAACGGAATCCTAAAACAAGTCAGCTTCTGAATTTGACAATCATTGATCAGTTAATAAATAATGCCATTAGTTAAGATTAATGCATGCTTGTTCACCTCGAACAATTCATGTCCTGCATCTAGTCCTTCTAAGTTAAGACTGTAACTGGTTAGCTGATGGGCATCGTTATTGTTGAGTTGTTGGTAACTAGTCGATCGGCTCATGCATGCCATCTTCTGTATCTGTTGGAGTGCGATCGCCAAAGGTGAGTGGATAGATATCGTCGTTGGTGACAGCTTCACAAGTTGGCAAATCATGTTCTGCATCAGACCTAGCCAAACTATAAAAACAGGTAAATATTTATTGCAAAAATACATCGTATTAATGTGATCGTAAACCCTCAAGTAAAGTTTCCATCAAATGAAAGACCGTTGCAAACAGTGTGGGAAAATATTTATTTTAATTTTATACGATTTTATTACACAGAGTAAACTACAATTAAAGCATGGTATTCTATGGTGGTCTGTTGCAATCATATTTAGGTTCAGTGACATCACACTGCCTTAATACATATATCTGTATGCACTTTGCAGTGCTTGATTCAAGCTTAAGGTACGCATACTTTGAGTTTCATCAAAACTCACTGTTCCAATGTGGATGTTCCAAAATTTGGGAAATTAAATGCAAGATTGAAATTGACTTGACACTCATGAGTCACCTTCTCCCAGATTGTGGTGAAACATGCACACTGGAACCGTGAGTCTGTGTTAAAACTCATATACACATCCTAAACTTGAATCAACCATTGGAAAGTGCATACAAAGTTTGAAATATATGTATTAAGGCAGTGTGACGTCACTGAACCTAAATGTGATTGCAACAGACCACCGTAGAATACCATGCTTTAATTGCCGTTTACTCTGTGTAATAAAATCGTTAAAAATTTAAATAAATATTTTCCCACACTGTTTGCAATGGTCTTTCATTTGATGGAAACTTTACTTGAGGGTTTACGATCACTTTAAAAAGTAACTGCTAAGTTTTACTTTGACATTCTTGACTTTAGAAGCGAACCAAAATTTCCAAACTTAAGGCAAATTCTTCATTGCAGAACGGAATTGTAAAACCAGTCAGATTCTGAATTTGACAATCATTGATCAGTTAATAAATAATACCATTAGTTAAGGTTACTGCATGGTTGTTCATCTCGAACAATTCATCTCCTGCGTCTAGTCGTTCCAAGTTAAGACTGTAAATAGTTAGCTGATGGGCATCGTCATTATTGAGTTGTTCGCAACTAGTCGATCGGCTCACGCATGTCATCTTCTGTATCCGTTCCAGTGCGAATGACAAAGGTGAGTTGATAGATATCGCTGTTGTTGGACACTAGTCGATTGACTCACACATCTCATCTCCTGGATCCGTGCGAATGCCAAAGGTGAGCTGATAGATATCGCGGATTGGCGCGTAATGCTATGATGGTATTTCGGTACATTTCTCCGCCCCACCCTCATCTAGTCTTTTCAAGTGAGACTGTCACTAATTAGTTGTCGGAGATCGTTGTTGGACATTAGTCTCTCAGGTCACGCATGTCATCTTCTGTATCCGTCTGAGTGCGTATGCCAAAGGGGAGTTGATAGATATTGTCGTTGATGACAGACTCACAAGTTGGCAATTCATCTCACCGTATGAAGCAGAAGCAACATATAAAAATAGAAAGGAAAATATTAGAAAACATCGTAGAAGAATACATCGTATTATCAAGTAATTTCTCGTGAAATGACAGCAATGTTTTTCGCTGTCCGGCCGGTCTCTTCCTTTTATTGTTGCTGTTGCAAACTCGAAATTTGCAATAAATATCAGGACCAACCCCTATGTCGTCGTGCACAAACCTCATCAAATAGATCACTTGATGTGGGCATTGTGTTGGTAACGCCAAAACAGGGTCATTGTTGAGTCTTCAGCTTATAACTACTAAAGTAAATTACCTTATCCTAACCTTAATTTAGCTAGGCCCTACCATAGGTTTTGAATTCGACTGCTGCTGACAAGAAGCTTCGCTGCTAAGCTAGATATCACCCCCAACTTATTGTCGGCTTATAGCTAATAAAAAGTGAAAAATAAATTACCCTGCCTGACCTAAACTTAGCTAGACCCTATATTTTGAATTCGACTGTCGGCAATAGGTTCTACGCTAAGCTAGTTATCCCGCCTCCCCCAACTTAGTGTAAGCTATGCCTGTTTCCTATTTCCGTAAACTATTCTGAAGTCTATTGTTACAAGCACAGAAGACGCAACGACCCTTTTGGTGCATTATGGCCGAAATTGGGAGACGGTTTTGGATTATCAAACAAAATTCCTGAACAATTTCGCTTGGCATTACTGTCACAAAAACCCAAGTAAAAATGGAATAGTAACGTGTACTAAGCCGAAAATCTATTGTCTGGCCTTGAATTCTCGGCTAAGTCGTTCACAATGCTGGAGAGACATGATGAAAACATCGTCCTATCACCGGGTATTCTTCTGTCCAAATGATTCCAAAAACTTCTGCAGGAATATACTCTCATCTCACACTTGGATTGTCATTCCATTTGAACGCCATTGAGAACTAGTGTCGTTGTTATTGGTCAATAGTAGATCGGTTCACGCGTCATCTTCCGTATCCGTACGAGTGCGAATGCCAAAGTTGAGTTGATAGATATCGTCGTTGGTGACCGCTTCACAAGTTGGCAGTTCATCTTCTGCACGAGTTGATAGATATTGCTGTTCTTGGACACTGGACTATTGACT
The DNA here is from genome assembly GCA_036873755.1 of Hanleya hanleyi. NCBI lineage: Eukaryota > Metazoa > Mollusca > Polyplacophora > Lepidopleurida > Hanleyidae > Hanleya > Hanleya hanleyi. Next base: position 14,490 of record JAVTVY010009772.1, read on the forward strand.
CACGCATCTCATCTCCCGTATCCGTGCGAATAACGTGATAGATATCGTCGTTGGTGACAGCTTCACAAGTTGGCAAATCATCTTCTGCATGAGACAGAACCAAAATATAAAAACTTGTAAATATTTATTGCAAAAATACATCGTATTAACAACTGCTAAGTTTACTTTGACATCTCTTGAATTTAGAAGTGAACCACAATTTCCAAACGTAAGGCAAATTCATCACCTTAGAACGGAATTCTAAAACAAGTCAGCTTCTGAATTTCACAATTATTGATCAGTTAATAAATAATGCCATTAGTTAAGATTACTGCATGCTTGTTTTCCTCGAACAATTCATGTCCTGCATCTAGTCCTTCTAAGTTAAGACTGTAACTGGTTAGCTGATGGGCATCGTTATTGTTGAGTTGTTGGTCACTAGTCGATCGGCTCATGCATGCCATCTTCTGTGTTGGAGTGCGATCGCCAAAGGTGAGTTGATAGATATCGTCGTTAGTGACAGCTTCACAAGTTGGCAAATCATGTTCTGCATCAGACTGAACCAAAATATAGAAACAGGTAAATATTTATTGCAAAAATACATCGTATTAATATGATCGTAAACCCTCAAGTAAAGTTTCCATCAAATGAAAGACCATTGCAAACAGTGTGGGAAAATATTTTTTTAATTTTTTACGATTTTATTACACAGAGTCAACTGCAATTAAAGCATGGTATTCTGTTGCAATCATATTTAGGTTCAGTGACATCACACTGTCTTAATACATATATCTCAAACTTTGTATGCACTTTGCAGTGATTGATTCAAGCTTAAGGTATGCATACTTTGAGTTTCATCAAGACTCACTGTTCAATGTGGATGTTCCAAAATCTGGGAAATTAAATGCAAGATTGAAATTGACTTGACACTCATGAGTCACCTTCTCCCAGATTGTGGTGAAACATGCACACTGGAACCGTGAGTCTGTGTTGAAACTCAAAGTATACACATCCTAAACTTGAATCAAGCATTGGAAAGTGCATACAAAGTTTGAAATATATGTATTAAGGCAGTGTGACGTCACTGGACCCAAATGTGATTGCAACAGACCACCGTAGAATACCATGCTTTAATTGCCGTTTACTCTGTGTAATAAAATCGTTAAAAATTTAAATAAATATTTTCCCACACTGTTTGCAATGGTCTTTCATTTGATGGAAACTTTACTTGAGGGTTTACGATCACTTTAAAAAGTAACTGCTAAGATTTACTTTGACATCTCTTGACTTTAGAAGCGAACCAAAATTTCCAAACTTAAGGCAAATTCTTCATTGCAGAACGGAATTGTAAAACCAGTCAGATTCTGAATATGAAAATCATTGATCAGTTAATAAATAATACCATTAGTTAAGGTTACTGCATGGTTGTTCATCTCGAACAATTCATCTCCTGCGTCTAGTTGTTCCAAGTTAAGACTGTAACTAGTTAGCTGATGGGCATCGTTATTATGGAGTTGTTCGCCACTAGTCGATCGGCTCACGCATGCCATCTTCTGTATCCGTTCCAGTGCGAATGGCAAAGGTGAGTTGATAGATATCGCCGTTGTTGATTGACTCACACATCTCATCTCCTGGATCCGTGCGGATGCCAAAGGTGAGCTGATAGATATCGCGGATTGGCGTGTAATGCTATGATGGTATTTCGGTACATTTCTCCGCCCAACTCTCATCTAGTCTTTTCAAGTGAGACTGTCACTAATTAGTTATCGGAGATCGTTGTTGGACACTAGTGGCCCGGGTCACACATGTCATCTTCTGTATCCGTCTGAGTGCGTATGCCAAAGGGGAGTTGATAGATATTATCGTTGGTGACAGCCTCACAAGTTGGCAATTCATCTCACGGTATGAAGCGGAAGCAACATATAAAAATAGAAAGGTAAATATTAGAAAACATCTTAGAAGAATACATCGTATTATCAAGTAATTTCTCGTGAAATGACAGCAATGTTTTTCGCTGTCCGGCCGGTCTGGTCCTTTTATTGTTGCTGTTGCAAACTCGAAATTTGCAATAAATATCAGGACCAATCCCTATGTCGTCGTGCACAAACCTCATCAAATAGATCACTTGATGTGGGCATTGTGTTGGTAACGCCAAAACAGGGTCATTGTTGAGTCTTCAGCTTATAACTACTAAAGTAAATTACCTTATCCTAACCTTAATTTAGCTAGACCCTACCATAGGTTTTGAATTCGACTGCTGCTGACAAGAAGCTTCGCTGCTAAGCTAGATATCACCCCCCCCCCCACAACTAATTGTCGGCTTATAGCTAATAAAAAGTGAGTCACCTTCTCCCAGATTGTGGTGAAACATGCACACTGGAACCGTGAGTCTGTGTTGAAACTCAAAATATACACATCCTAAACTTGAATCAAGCATTGGTTTCGCAAAATCAAAAATTGAAATTTGGCCGTCAATTTTCAATTTTTGTTTTTCGTTTTCGGTTTCTCAAAATCAAAAATTGAAATTTGACATTCAATTTTCGTTTTAATTCGCCCAAAAATGAAAATCAAACATTGAAAATTGCCTCGATTTGTCCGTTTTTCGTTTTTTGATTTTAACTTTGACGCTTCAATGTTAACTGCGCACGCGCAAGGCTTATGATGTCACTTTCGGTCCGTGAAGTAGTATGGGAAGCGCAAATCGGGTTGCATAAGCAGGTTTGGAGCATAATATGGAAAACCAGTAGGGGGAAAGATATGGTAGTTTCACAACATTATATATCCCTGGAGCCAGGCATTCGAGCTAGATTATAATATACCAACTGCGCATTTGCAGAATCGAGTACGCATTCGTGCAGCAGGTGTGAAGCATTATATGAAGAACAACGAGGTTGATACACAGTATAAGGTAGTATAATAAATACGTGGAACCCTAATCATAACCCCCAAAGGAACTTCCCGCGTCGATGCGTTGAAGTGTTTGACACCCGCACTTAATGCGTTGAATATGAGTTATCCAGGTTTGAGGAAGGGTTGATCGGGTTTTGTGACCTGCCTGTGAAATTTCAACCCTGAGCCGCGCAGCCATATGCCATATACGGATTTCGCGGCCCATCACCGCGATACTTACTCTTATTGGTATTACATCTTTGTGGTATCTTTATAAGTACTATATTTTAAATCAATAACAAATAGCGGCTGTGTTCATGAATGCCGTTTGCTTTTATATTGCTCTAAACATCTATTTTTAGAAATGATAAAATCTCAATGCCAATAACCAATGAAAACAGCGGGATTCCACCTGTCCAGACCGGTCTTGTGCATCTTCACAAGTCCAGGTAAATCGTGAATGGTTTACCTGGACATTGTTGGTGATTCGAGTGAGTTCTTGAGTCGTTGCTTGAGTCGTTGCCTCAATCTCGAACATTTCATCCCCCGAGGTTATTTGGAATTAGCATGTCGGTAGCCCAAGTCGGTGGTTTTTGCTTTGACTATCGATGTCGATTTCAGTCTGACATCAAAGTTATGCCAGCGATGTCACATCTCAAACCGTGCAGTGGATTGGCGTAATGAGCTAGCTGAATCTGTTCACTAATTGGTTTGATTTAGAGGATACCCCTTGATCTATTTTTATCCAGAACTACCGTGGGCAACTAACCAAGGCAGTGTATAGATACCCTAACAAATCGATCGATACACTGGCTTCCGAGGATGGTCTGGTGGGTCACATGCCTCTCACGCTCCACACCTCTTATACGACACGATTTGCATTTTCTATTCTACTCGTCGTACCGGAAGTTACATCATAACCCTTCCATGTGCGAACTTAACATTGATACGTCAAAGTTAAAATAAAAAAGCAAAAAACGGACAAGTCGGGGCAATTTTCAATATTTGATTTTCATTTTTGCGTGAAGCAAAACGAAAAACGAAAATTGAAAATTGACTGACAAATTTCAATTTTCGTTTTTTATTTTTGTAATCCCAAAATCAAAAATTGAAAATTGACGGTCAAATTTCAATTTTTGATTTTGCGAAACTAAAAACAAAAAAAAAGGAAAATTGAACTGTGCAAGGTTACACACAGTTGCCGTAAAGCCAAATGATGTCAGTTTGGAGAAACGAGCTCAATTTAATAAAGTATCGCTCTCGTATTTCTATATGACATAACTCATTTTGGAAAGCTGGAATACAGGAGCGATGCTGAGCTTTCCATCTTTCTACTTTCGATTTTGCGAGATGGGAAGCTCGAACACGGGAGCGATGTAGAGCTTTCCATCTTTCAGCTTTCAACTTTGCGAGCCGGAAAGCTCGAACACGGGAGCGATGTATGGCTTTCCATCTTTCTACTTTCAATTTTGCGAGATGGAAAGCTCGAATACGGGTGCGATGTACATGTAGAGCTTTCCATCTTTCTACTTTCAATTTTGCAAGATGGAAAGCTGAATTGTCAAGTGTTACACGGACCGATTTTCTGCATATATATATTTTAGCCATGAAAGACGGGTCAAGAGAAAATATCACCAACATATTCCGATACATAGACAAATTCTTATGGCAGGGGAAGTAACACTTCCTGGAATATTCATTCATTTAATCTCATTTTAATCATCATCAATTATTTATTTCATCAATTCAAATATTCAGATTCAAGCTGCCGAGTGGTTGTATCCCTTCGTAACACGTTTACAGACACACCAGAATTACTTGCATGTATCTAGCTGGAGTTGTGATATAAATGTTTGTATCCCAATTCCAGACTCCATTTGGAAAGGTTTGTCAATGTCAATGTTTGGGTATCGGTCCACAAGATTTCGCTTTTGTAGGAAATATATTGAAAACCCCCAATTCAGTTACAGCTACACCATACCAATAATTATACTATTTTTAAACTATGCAGTTCTGATTGACAATTTTCCCTCATCACGGGGTAACCCAAGCACACAGTGGCAGCTAATTGCCTGAAAAGGTCGCTTTGTAGAAGAAATGACACATTTCTCTCTGTTAGTTAGTTAGTATTTCTCCATTATATTTCAAAGATAAGTTCATGAAAAAATATACTAACCTGAGCTACATGTATCTCGACATTTCTGTTGCAAATAAATTCTCCTCACCATACCCTGCTTAACAGTTCCGTCTTTGATCGTCGAAAAGTTTTACGATTTAATAATCAAAGTATACCTAACCTGGACTCCCAGAGGCAGAATTACACATATCACAAAACACGCAATGCTGAAGTCACCTGCACAGGTAAACTTCTGACTTGTGCCATATGCATGTTCTAGGCCCAAGCATAAGTGAATGGTCTATTGTTGGGGTAGACCAATGAAGGACAAAAGAACAAAACAATGAAACAAGAGCCAATGATCTTACGCCGATTGTTTTGTTTTGTTATGTTGAGGTATTTCAATTCATGACGAGAGAAATAAAACAATTTGTACAACAAATTATATACCAGTATGCCAGAGGTCGATTTTGATTATAAGGGAAACTATGCGGCGTCAATAGATCTACAAGTGCCCAACAATATTTTACTGATCTACTATTTTCCCCGTGTAGGTGAAAATATAAACCAAATCATTTTCAATGTTAAGTTTTCATTTCATATTCCTGTATTTCTCAGGCGAGTTTGTCTTCATTGCGAATTTGCTATAAGCCCAATTGACAGCCCCACTGAATATATTTACGTAAAACACAAATGTAAAAATATATTTTTTATATTTCTTCTTCCAATAGCTTCCTCTTCTTCTTCGTGTATTGGTTTACACGTGCGTAAATTTTCATGACCATACTTCAAGCCATTGGGAAGAAATCGCCAAAAGACTGACAAAGGGGTGAATCAGATTTTCTGCTATTTATAATCTCCTTGACAGATGGAATGTAACCACTGGACAAGTAAGCCCTTAAGTATGGGCATTATGACATTGAAGTAAGAAAAGGTATGCATGACCCGCATTTGTTGTTACTGAATTTAATATCTGAAAAATCATTATCGAAGTCACCTTTCGAAGATACTTTTCGTCAAAAGTGAAAGTTGGTGTACTGGTACATAAAAAAAAAGAAATGAAAAAGTTTACAAACGTTTATAATCACCCGTTTATATTACCCGTGATTATTTCAAAATATTGATAAGAGAAATTGCATCTACAGGATCTAAAAAATGTTACCTTTTAACATATATCTGTACTCAGTCTTATATAAAGCATAAATTCCCGCACATTTTAGCGCGCCCAGAGTTATCTGCCCCTGATCCGGTGGCTTGTCGTGGCGTTGACGTCACAGATAAACTCACATCCGAGTCAAAGGTCACTTCCGAGTCGAAGGTCACGTCCGGGTCAAAGGTTGCTTCCGGTCAGATAGGGGTTTGGCTGCAGCTCTCTTCGTTGAGGCTAATAAATCTGAGCTCAGGCCGGAGACAGCCGCTAACTCCGAGCTGGGGCGACTTATCTGGGTGTTGTTAAATGTAGCATCCAAACCGCCTACGGATAGGGAGTAAACCTTCACAATAGCGTGATACAGCTCACCAAAGTTTTATCTTAGTAATAATTTAGATGTGTATTCGTGGCCGCCATTTAATTTTTATTTAAACTATGACATCGACATATTTTTGATTTCTTCAAATTTATCAAATGAGATGACTTCCAAAATATATTCGTGAAATCAATTTAGAATTAATCAATATGAAATTGAACCAGAATGAGAGAGATAAAAACAACAAAGTAGCGATATCATACTATAACTTGAGACATGTGAGTTTGTTTGTTCTCCCAAACCTCCGGAAAGAGTTAATTGAAAAACGGCGATCGAATTATATACTACCGTCTGATAGACCGGAGATCTTCTTAAATTTCATGCAACTTGTCGCTATGTTGATATGGGTGAACTGCTAAAAAAGCGCGCACTCAGTACACAAAGAGGAAAACATAAAATTGGTTACTATAACCGGCTATCAGATCTGGTCATTTCTCGTGGCAGGGTTGTTTCTGTAAAGAAAAGGGATGATGCACATTCGGGGAGAAACAGTTGACGTGTGTCCGTCCATGTTTTGATTAGAACCAGACTCTCTACAACGAAGACACATATCATACTCCAAACATTTATTATTTATTATTCATGCGTGCGGCCGGGGAAAAGCCGTGCGCGGCCGGATAACCCTCGCAAGCGTGCGGGCGGGCGGGCCCGGGGGAAACCCCCACTGGGGGGAAAAGGTCAGTACATGTCTAAACATGTACATGCCAGGATCCATACATACATTCCATGTATTTTTTCCGTGGGACTGCTTTCTGTCCGCGGAGGCAGACCGCACCACCTCCAGACTGCGGAGGAATACATGCCCCATAGAAATAGGAAGTGACGTCACCTTGGTGGCACCACCTGTTGGAACTATAGTGCACTTGACCTCCACATCACCTTGAGCTGGTGGCGCCACCTGGCGGATGCAAGAGTTATCTCCCTGGAAAAGGGGCGGTTAAATGCTTTCTCCCCACTGCTTCCGTTTACCCACTGTAACTGTGAACCAGATATTTTCCTGGTCTGGACTGAAGGCTATCGTTTTTCTACCTGGAAAGTATTGCTGATGCATGAAAATAACCCCAGTAATGAAAGTGCCGCAATGAAGGTCGAGTTGTAGCACAAAATGCAGTAATGTGTATACACAGTTAAATCTATATTTTATTAACTGAATATTCCCGGAGAATGTTTCAATAAATCCAAATCTGATATATTAGGCAAACCAATAAAATATAAATTAAGAAAAAACAAAACAAAACAGTTCTGATCCAAAATGTGGCTCGAACTCAAAGCTCGACAAACTGCGGTAGAAATTATTTCAACCCGAGTTAAAACGTTTCAGCTGAGGTAGAAATTAATAAAAATAAATAAACTGGTAATATAAAATGCATTTCCCCTATGAGCCACTGTACAACCAATTCCTGCCTTTTCTCTCTGGCAATAATTGACGTTTAGTTCACGGATATGAACATATTCGCACGGCATAATCTTTTGATATATTCTTCCCCCTAACAAAGCCAGATTTTTCAGCTGGAATAAACGCTTTGATCTTTCTGGTTAACCACGCACACAGTCTGGAAATGATGCCATATTTGGATACTCTTTCCCGATAATGTATAGTAGACCGGCCAAACACATGAAATATAAATTTTGATGGCATTGTTTGTTACAAATGGGTACCCATGCTAAATTAGTTCTTTCGGTGACAGGGTTCAAGGTGGGATCCACCCGGATTTTGGGCATTCAAGATCATTTTCAGGTCAATTTTCGGGTCAAATAAGGTCAAAATCGTTAAAATATCGTTCCCAGTTTAATTTCCATCGTGATGGCTGTTGCCAATGCGTATCAACGCTAATTTAGTTTTATCTGGTTTAATTATTGGAATTGAGGTCATTTTAAGGTGATATTCAGGTTATTTTAGGGATCAAATGCGATCAAAATAGGTGAAAATCCTTTTTCATTTCATATATATTGTGATGTTTGTCCATTAGTTTAGTGTGCATTGTTTTTCAAGGTGGGGTGGATACCAAGACAACTTTGGCAAATTTAGGTCATTTGGGGGTCATTTCGAGTTCAAATAATATCCAAAGATGGCCCAAATATAGGGGCCTTAAAAGGGTTCAAATCAGTTTTTGTGGCATTCTTTGTACCAAAAAATGGGTATTCAATCTGAAATAGTTCTAAGTTTAAGATAGGGGTGGATACCAAGCGGAGATAAGCTACTCAAGGACATTTTTAGGCCAATGCCATATACTTAATGTTGATGCCGCAATGGATATCCATGATCAATTAATTTTATATTGGAATCGATGGTGAATTCGCACACGCGGATGACGAGTACATGCACTCGTCCTAAACCGCCCGGATAATATGATATTCGAAGTCTGTAGCGCCATCTGCGTATACATATCACATTCCAGTTTAGATGCTGTTGCACACTCATCAACCGATTCTCCATGTCTTTGAGAGCTCGTGCCGTTCTGAAACGAAGAGATGATTCTGGAAACGAAACCGAAATTTCTCTTTGCATCTTTTGTCAGACAGCTACGCCCGAATTTCTTCCACAGACCTAGGAAGAACACGCGTATGTTCTAGATGACCGACATAAACTGAGAGACCCGGAATTCAGTACCATATTTGAAAGGTTGGTCAGTATTACAGGCTGGACCGATCATATTGAATGGCATAAGAAATTTACTGCGGAAGGTTGAGGAATAAACATGCAAATGAACCTTGCACTGCATCGCATGGAATTGACAGTGGATCAGTGACGTTGGAGCCTCGAGCCTCTCGGTCATCACTGCATCGCATGGAACTGACAGTGGATCAGTGACGTTGGAGCCTCGAGCCTCTCGGTCATCACTGCATCGCATGGAACTGACAGTGGATCAGTGACGTTGGAGCCTTGAGCCTCTCGGTCATCACTGCATCGCATGGAACTGACAGTGGATCAGTGACGTTGGAGCCTCGAGCCTCTCGGTCATCACTGCATCGCATGGAACTGACAGTGGATCAGTGACGTTGGAGCCTCGAGCCTCTCGGTCATCACTGCATCGCATGGAACTGACAGTGGATCAGTGACGTTGGAGCCTCGAGCCTCTCGGTCATCACAAAGACATATAAACTGAACATTGTGCATGTTCTGTCAACGTGCGCAATGTTGCAACAATGGACTTGTCTGACAAGATTCTTGCTCTCGCCAAACAGGACTTGACGATGAGGGTGCGACTTGCTGATACCTTAGACCTTATTGCTACAGGAAAGTATCATTTCAAGTATTTGGTTCAGTTTGAAAGGCGTATGAATAAATTGCAACTGGGCGTCAGTTCTGAAGAAAGCGGACTAGACACAGGTATGGATGGCTTGCTCTTTGGGATAGATTTATGACATGCCTGATGTTTGGAAGAAATATCTGCAAATGTGCAGTCGACATATGGTATCGATACACCTTCCAGGTATGTTTCACGCCGTAAACCTTTCAACGATGTCACAAAACAACGAGATAGGCCAAATGCTAGCTTCGTAAGACCTCTAGATCACAGAGCATCGCTTCTGATGTAGCCCAGTGATAAATCTCAATTTGTTATTTCGAAAACCTTGACTAAGATCGCTCATCAAACTGATGATGGTAGCTCTTACCTGGTTGATGAAGAGGAGGTTGACTTAAATCTAAGAGTTAACAATTCTTTTCAAGAGATTAGTCATACAGCCTTAGAGATTAGAATGGACCTCGAAAATTCGCCAGGACATGGGGCTGGCTGGTGAGGAATTAATCAAGCACACGTGAACAAGGTGATATTTCCGAGTGTTCTTTTTGGCGGAATGCCAGCTGTAGAATCTGATGGAATGGAGGAAGAAGACTCTCAAATGCAACAAAGGGTTCGCAGTATTATACAGAATATTGCATTTGTCGCTTCTTACGGCCGTACGCTTACGCCAAAACACATTGGATTGAGTCTTGCTTTGCATCAAGCAACACGGTCGGAGCAGTTAACGGATCTGTTCAATGTTGCACTATTGTGATTGACACTATACGTCGCATGGATACCACAGTAGCCTCAGATATTCTTCATAAGTCAGAATTGAATGGTGGCGTATATCTCCCTGAAGGCATTAGACCATATGAATCAGGTCGCGTAATTCTTGCCACTTCTGACAATATAGATGTCCTAGAAGAAACAATCGATGGACAAAAACACATTCGACTGCACCCAGGTGGTCTTGTGACAGAGAGGGCCTCCGCCAGAACGTGACGGTAGTGGAAGGAAATTTGGACGGTACAAAGCCCTTGAACGCGCGAGCGTCTACAAAAACTGCACGAGTTGGACCATATTCAGGTAACGACAGGCACGTGACCGACACCTACTTTCAAGGGAGAATGCAAGATAGAGGTAGATGAATGGCTTGAAAGTAGTGACGAGAGGAACCAATCAAAGCCACTAAATCAAACCTGCTTGGCTTCTATCTCGAATGAATGATGACAATCAGTAAACGGTTGAACGTTCCATCTTGGTCTGTTTTCTCGTATTTGCAGACTTGTCACTGTACAGCAGGGGAAAAGAGTTAATTTGGGCAGCTCCAGAGAAATACAAGAATGTTATTAAGCTGCTTGACAATCTACATGTCGAAAAACAAACCCAAAACGTTTATCACGTTATACAAATTATTGCGTCTGTAATAATCAATCTAATGAGAAGAAAGCCATCAAAGTGCATGCGAGGTGAATTCAACAGCTGTTCAATGCCTCGGGGGCTGGCCGTCAGGTTGACATGAAATACATATTAAAACACGAGCTTTCACCAGTTCCACTGTCTTATGAGCATGCGTAGCGTGCAAGATCTATGGCGTTACGTTTCGTTACTTGTGTCTAATTCCGCTTAACCCGGGGCTAGGGGCCGTATGATCCCATGTACTTCAAAGGTCCTCATGGTGCTCATATGAACAGTCACAATCAAAGCGTTACTGAGATACATCATTCTCTAGATGACGACTTTACAACGAATATTATGAATCAAGAATACTGATCAGCGATACGGATTTGATAATTTTGGAACATCATGATGTCTTGTCGGCATCATTGAAAACTGTTGACTGAAAACTCTCTTGCAGGAAACTAGCCTATTTTTTATGTATACTAAGATTGTCTTTTTGAATTTGGTGCTAATACTGTTATATGGAATATGGAATAGGTCTTTGGATTATGGACTCGGATATTTTTTAATGGACGACGGCTGAATTATGAATGACGAACCAGGCGCTTGTAATTTGGCAAAAAGAAGAGATGAATGGAGAGAGATGAATGCTGCTGCAAAATCGGATATGCTCAACCAACTTACGAATTCTCTCACCTTGGAAACTTCAGAAAAAATTCCAATCGCGGCGAAAAACATTAAATTATGTGTAGTGATTGATGGTCATGCCATAAGCACTTGGTAAACCTTCTGCCGCACATTTGCTGATTACGCAAACATATTTTCAGGGTTCACACACTTACAGCAGGAAAATATCCCAGGAGCTTTCCAGGACTTCGCAGGTAAATAATTTCAATTTTCCAGGAGTCCTTTGTACAATAACTCGCAACAAAGATGAGCAAATCAACGAAGTTGGCAAATTTTGCCACAGTAACACATGGCATCAGATCTCTGTTTCACCCAGAAGACGAAAGTGAGTTCTTCCAGAAGTTTAACTTTATATGTAAGCATTTTCCAGGACTTTCCAGGTTAGCAATTATATTCCAGGGACTTTCGTATTTTACAAACGATTATGTCGAAACTTCAGTTCTTCGGGTACCAGGGTTGCCCAACCGGATTCCTTAGCCCGAATCACTGTTACAACCGAAACGGAAAGAAACAAATAGGACACCAGTCGCTGAGATCTTTCGCTGCCTACGTCGTGAGGAATTGAGACAGAGGCACAAAAAACATTTTATCGAATAAACAATATGATTTGGCATCTTCAGAACTTTGATGATCAACTAATAACGCCTTTAATTAGATGGAATCTGCATTCAAACACAGATTTTGTCAACAAAACCGTTGTGTTTCTTTCTTCACAGTTGACAGGGACATGCGCAGGATGTGGTTGGCCTTTTTGCTCACGTCATCAGAAATGAATCCTTGCCGATTGTGAACCAATAGCGACGTGTTTATTCAAGTGATCCTAGGTTCATGATATACAAAAGGCGCAAAACGGAAAAAGGCGCAAAACGGAAAAATTAGTCGATGTTTTTTCCACACATTTGATCACATTTTGTCAGCATCAAAACAGTCATGCGAGATGGTACGTGGACAAAGAAGCTCAGGTCGGTCAGACTGTATCAAATTGGCATATTTTTTCTCTCCCGTTTCGTTATTTTCGTCAGAGAAAGATTGCGAAAAGGCACTTTTCGGAAGGCCAGCTTCTATCGCCACATTTTAACCTACCTCCAATCTGAGCTGTGATAGGAATGCCATGCCCCCTTACCCTATATTCATCTATCACTTGAGTTTCTGAGTGAGGTGGTTTTGCTGAATCGCAGGTGGCTATATCAACATGACGGGATCTCATACCATAGCTTGCAGGGAACCACGAAGAGGCGGACACTCGTATCATCCTTCATGCCTACGATGCTGTGGCTTGTCCACGGGTACAAGCGGATCTTAGTGCACTGCAAAGATACAGATGTTTGTTTTTGTTGGTTCACTTCTGTAGCCACCAGCAGGATGAGGTATGAATGATAAGTGCCACTGTAAAACAGAAGAAATGTTACCCGGTCTCCCAGATTGCACAACACCTGCCACAAGCAATTGTGGATAATATTCTTGGCTTCCATGCGCTAACTGGTTGTGATACAACATCAGTCATCGGATATGCTAAGAAAAGTTGTTGGAAGTTATATGTTTAACATGCACACCTTCTTCAAGGAGTTGGGCGAGACGGACCAACTGAACCGGCAGAGGAGTTGGTTTGGCGCCTCTATGGTGCCGTGGATCCAGCTAATGGGGTTGACGGAGCTAGGAGCGACTTGTTTGGAAAGGGGAAGAAGGCACTTGGGATGCTACCACCCACTGGAGATGCATTCGAACTACATTTCGCACGGGCGAATTTCCAAACGAAAATATGGTTAAGCGCAAACTTGAAGGAAATATTCGTGGGTGCCCCAACAGATACGGGTGGCTGGAGAGTTGAGGGCGCCGGCCTAGAAATTGCCTGGACTCGTCTCCCAAGTGTACCCGATGCATGTACTGAACTGGTTGAACATGCAGGCGCAAGACGAAGTGCAAATTCGCTGGGTGCAAATGCAGCAAATCTGGTCAGACTTGTATTCCAGCGTATGCTCGCAACACAGAAAACTGTTGCAATCCTGCTGGCCTGTATTCTCTTGAGGACAACGCAGAATAGCTTTGATTATCGCTCGTAACCCTAATCTGAAAGTCCTTACCATCAAATAGGTCAACTCGTCAATGTGACCTTTTGACATAAATCGTCTTCAGAATGACCCTATTCATTGACCCTTGCCTCAGTTAGGTTATATCAGAGGGGTAGAGATCCCGCGAATCTAATTTCACCATTAACTTATTCGTAATAAACTCAGATTTGCAACATAGGTAAACAACATTTTCCGCCTTCAGTTGACCTTATTTGATCTCAATAATGACCTCAACGGGATCTGAATTTATAATGTTTATTTCACATCCATCCTTTTCTTAAACCACACCATACACAAGAGAAATTCGAATATACGGCGCAATGAACATTAAGTAAAGAGCAATTTTCACCTATTTTGACCCCAAAAGTGACCTGAAACGACCTTATTCCTACGGTAGAACGTGCTATCCATACCTACGTTTTAAACCTTGCACTACCGGTACATAAAACCCATTGAACATGGATAACCATTCGTAACAAACAGCACGAATGATATTAAGTTATAATCTACTTTTACCCATTTGTGACCTCATTTGACCCCAAAAGTGACCCAAAATGACCTTTAATTACAAAAATCCCGGTGGTATCCCATCCTACCTTGATCTCTACCAAACAAAGAACAAATTCAGCATAGGTACCCATCTGTAACAAAAAATGCCATCGAAACTTTTTTTTTATATAGCGCCTTTGATGCTCTAGGCCGGCCTACTATTAGTCCACGTGCTACCCATCTTCAATTTATCCAGCCACCCAGCTAGCAAGTAGACGTCAGGCCAACGTTGGGTAAACGTCAGCATCACCGTTGGCGCAACGTTGGCTGGTGACGTTAACCCAACGTAATTTTGTCCGATGGCCCAATGTAGGCAATCCGATGATGATCCAACGTTGGACCAACGTCAATAAAAAGACGTTGGCGCACAGGCATTTGATAAGGGTCAGTATAAGATGGGTATCTCAGTAATATCCTAATTATCCGTGGTAGTTATGTATCTACATATATGGACCCAACCAACTAAGGTCGCAGACAAGGTACCGCACTGTCCATTACACCCAGAATTTAGATAGAAATTTCCAAGAGAAAAGTCACAGTTCATACTTTGCACATACCTTTTATTCAATAAATGATGTTTGTTGAACGTACCTGCTGCATTGATTTTAATTATTTACTGCAACAAAAAGATGTATTTCATGTAACTCGACAAATATGGTTGAAACAATTTTGTTAACAACGTCAACCGAACCTGAGGAGATACACGGCATTTGATAGGCCAATATCGCTGTCTCTGTCAGCTCTCTGATCAGTGAAATGCCGTCTCTCCGAAAAGTAGATTTCCGCATTCCATGGAATTTGTGATGACCGTAGCAACCAGTGCATTGATCAATCAAACGACTCGTACTTGTTACGTTTCGGAAAACGTTGTTAAGAGAATTTCAAACAAGATGGCGAGTGATTTACCTTCACTCCGTGTTAGAAGAATGGGATATATATAACATTATGACAATATTGAGTATATAAAGTTTTATTTGTTACTACACCCACATAAAGGTCAATTGTGATTCATTTATCAAATGAATAACTAACTGTGGGCCAGAGAGCATCCATCCATACTGACTCCATGTTACTAGTATATGGGGTATATATAACAGCATGAGAAGGGCGAGTACACTACACATACATATCATTTTAATCATTACAAAGACAAATTGGTGACTGATGACAACCCATCCATTACTGACCCTTATCAAATGCCTGTGCGTTGGCGTAATGTTGGCTGGTGACGTTAACCCAACGTAATTTTGTCCAGTGGCCCAACGTTGGCCCAATGTTGGCAATCCGATGATGGTCCAACGTTGGAGCGACGTCAATAAAAAGACGTTGGGCACTAGGTGGTAAATGGCGTTGACCCAACGTCACTTTAAACGTCACTTTAGCGATATAGAGAGATCGAAATTCCATGCCCAATACTGTTATAAATTTAAGAAATAATGTTTTTTAGGCGTGCTAAATCGTTATTTCATGCACGGTTAGCGTGGGAAGGTTTATATTTTTGGGCAAGGGTGAATCCCACGCCTTAAAAACTTTCCCACACTAACCATGCGTAAAATAACGATTTTGCATGCCTATGAAAACATTATTTCTTTAGTTTACAACAGTAATGGGCATGAAATTTCAATCTCTCTATATCGCTAAAGTGACGTTTAAAGTGGAGTTGGGTCAACATCATTTGTTGAAAAATTTCGAATTATTGCAAATATTTACAAACACAATATTTTTGGTTCGAACAACTTTATTTTTACAAGTTAACAAGATTCGAGCACAGGTATAAAAATTAAAATCACAACCCGCATTTATATGTTATTATAGCAAAAACAAAACAATACTTCCCTATTCATATTTTCATCATAAGTGAACTTGACTTTTGAACTCACAATTATTCATAACTTGGAACATGATGAAATCCATTTATGCAGTGATTCGGGTTCAAATAATTTGACCGTTCGACCTAAAAAAAAATAAAATAAGAGTCCTCTTTGGAATGCGTAACATGGAAGATATTTCCATTTTTGAACATTGTTTGGCCTAAATGACCCAATATTTGACCTATTGATCTAAGATAGAATTCTGCTGCGGACAATGTATGAATTGATGAAAGGAAATTGTAATCACATTTTAGGACCTCGTCAACCGAAAGGTAGTACCGGTATAATAATGTTCATTACCGCGAGTTTTCTGTCTATTCAATGGTTTCAGTTCCAATGGCTTCCCCATCGGCGTCCTCGGCATCATTGGTCTGTTCCGGCTTTCAGCAGCTAGGAATAAATAGAAAACAAATACATGGATCAATATTTACATGAAGAAGAAGTGTTAAGGGGCTTCAATACGGTGCAGCATCAATGACCTATTGTAACATGTTTGCTGTTGCAATTTTCAGTTAAATACAACAGTATAACATTATTAACCTGAATTACATATGTGCAAAATTTCATCGAGTTATTAGCTAAAATCAGAATAGTGATAGTACTCTACATTGGCAGCAAAAGTTACACTGGATACCAGATTCTCTGCTATATCACAGGGTGAGCAAATTTCTTTTGAGACAAGGTTAATTTTATTATCAGAAATTACTCAGAAATATTCAGGGAATGATCCTGAATAGATCAGGTTGCACATCCATAACTCAATTTCAGGGTTTCTACCTGAAAGCCAGGGATAATTTCCTGAAATTCAGGTATATCATCCATGAATTAAAGCTAAATTATCTGAATTTTAGGGGATTTTACGTACCTGAATAGGGTCGGGAACTTACTAATCAGGGTGGTAAATTTGCCTGAATTTCAGGGGAAATCCTCTCATTCAGGGATCTTCTTTCTGAAATTCAGATAATTATCCCTGGATT
Organism: Hanleya hanleyi; assembly: GCA_036873755.1. Taxonomy (NCBI): domain Eukaryota; kingdom Metazoa; phylum Mollusca; class Polyplacophora; order Lepidopleurida; family Hanleyidae; genus Hanleya; species Hanleya hanleyi. The sequence continues at coordinate 31,784 of JAVTVY010009772.1, forward strand.
TTCAGGTAAAATTCCTGAAATTGAGTTGTGCAGCCTGATCTATTCAAGATTATTCCCTGAATATTCTGAGAGTGAGGTAAAAGTCCTGAATTGATCAGGTTGTATATCCACAACTCAATTTCAGGGATTTTGGCTGAAATTCAGGGCCCTATTCAGGGCCCTAGTAAGTTCCCGACCCTATTCAGGTATGTAAAATCCCATAAAATTCAGGTAATTTAGCTTTAATTTATGGTTGATATACCTGGTTTTCAGGAAATTATCCCTGGACTTAAGGTTTATGCCCTGAATATTTCTGAGAGTGTAAGCAATAAACATTTATAAGGTGTACGGGTAGCGTATGTGTAAAAGTCATGAGACTAATAAGTACGAAAGGCTGTCTTTTCAACATACAGAGAAAATCACAAACCTTTTTTCTTCTCTGTCGCCTCCTTCCTACCGTCATCGGTCTGTATTGAAGGATTTAGCCAGGATTTAATCCTCTCTTCACAATCTGCAATTTTCATCTCTGATTTCCTCAACACTTCTGGAAAAATAGTATGTTAGCACTACATGTAATTCATCAAGAACATATATATTTGGGAATGAGGTGACCAGTGTCATGCTATCATCATTGAAGCCTAGTTCAGCAGTGCTCATAACAAGATACTACAGTCGTATATATATGCATGATTAGCTGAAGGTGAATGGCTATATTATTGTTAAACTACTTTAGATATTACATAATATCATAGTAGTTTACCGTTTGTGGCTGGTGTGATGTTTACAATCAAACGCCATGTAGCTCTGTCATGCTGGTCTCTGATTGGGTGATGGGCTTTCAAACAGCCACTCAGCCAATGTGAATCATAGAAATCATAAATATCAAAGTTTAGAAATGCTTTCTTTTTTGTGTGTTTTATGGTGAAGCATGTGTGTATCACTATCAAGTAGAGTTAGTCCAATAAACAGGTATTGCAATATATTTAGTAACGATCAAGGCTATTGTCACTTGATTGGTTGTTTAGCATGACAGGCCTCATCTATATTTTGAGGGCAAATAATTAAAATGGTTGAGGGATTTACAGAATCATGAATAAAACTCACCCATTTTCTTCAAATTCATATATAAGTGATTCGCAATTTAATCATTAATAATAAAAAATTATAACATCTAGCATGTGTATTTAAATAATCAAGGTCATGCTAAACAACCAGTTAAGTGACAATGGCACCCCCCCCCCCACTTTTTGAGTCTGCAACGTTATAAGTCCTATTTTAGCACCAGTCCATATAGAGTCCAGCCCCCTCCCCCCCCCACTTTCGTGCTCCGACGCCCCTGTGAAAAGGAAAAATGCGAAAGAACGAGTATATACAGAATCAAAGCTTCTAGCTGCACTTTGCAAGTCATGCAATAATGAAAAATACCGACTGCTGAAATATAGGTAAAAAATACTTGTGCATATAGCCCTTTTTTAACCCTCTGAAAGCACATAGAACTTTTGTTTTTCTAATTTACTTTTTAATTTACATTGTTTATTTAAGAGAGGCATCATTTTGCATTCAAGATTTGTCTGAGGATTATATTCATTATGATTGATGTTGGTCACCAAATATGCATACATTATTGGTTATAAACCACGATTAATGATTTTAACGAAGACGCCCTATAAATAATGCTTCTTGAATCTCAAGTCATTTTACGATAAATTTGTATTTCTTAAACAAAAGCAAATTACGACAAGTTACAAGTATTCTTTAGCTATTTATTAGGTTACTTGAAGTATCTTGATTGATGATCAGGTTACCGCGAAGGCTGACCGAGTTTGTTCGAATTCAACCTGTAAAAGGTGAGACCGATCCCAGTTTTTGACGGTCGACATTTCGCATGATACATTTGAGCAAATTTTGTTTACAAATTCTCATACTGTAAGACATGAATATGCTATGAAAACTTACCTGAAGTTATTGATAAGCTGCTGATACACAATGATGATAACGAGAGATGCGGTAGATGAAGGACAGGACGTACGGTACGTCGAGACTGCTGCCTGCCGCACACTTGAGAACATGCAGACGATCCAATATGGCAGTGATGATGCGCGGGAAAATACTTCGTTGCCGATCGGTTTGAAAGACGAGGCAATCTTCGATATAAATTATTTTCACTTGAGATTCATTGGCATATCAAAATGTGTTATATTACCAATTTATATCAGGGTTATACTATATTATTAAGTCACGCATACATAATACATCATTTGCGTCGGTAGTACGTGGCGCTGGTGAATGTTGGGCAAATGTCTGTTTAACGACGTCGGATAGGAGTCGGAAAGACACCGTCGATTCCACAACGTTATACCGACGTTGTAAAACTGACTATACATACTCGTCAATTTACCAATGTCGGTACAACGTACGCTGGCAAACAGACGGCGATATTCCCGACGCAATACCAACGTTGACAAATAGTCGGCATTCCGACAGGCGACAGTGCCGACCATTGCCGACGTTGATCCGACATCGTTCTGCTAGCTGGGCAATTTCTACATTCCCACTTCGAACCTGCCTTGATTTATCTTACTCCCTTCAGTGTTCAAGCATCTTCGCGAGCCAGTGTATCGATCTATTGGGATCGATACACTGGCTTGGTTAGTTACCCAAACGAGTTCTGGATATAAATAGATGAAGGGGTTTCCCCTAAATCAACTCAATCAGTGAACGCGCTAAGCTGGTTGATTAGGCCAATCTGCTGCGAGGTATGAGAGGTGACAGGTTTCAATTTCATCCCGGGCCAAACTGCTTTGATGTCAAGCGGAAATCGACATTAGAAGTCAAAGCAAAAACCGCAGGCTGGGGATACCGACCTGCTAATTCAAAACAAGCGCGGGGGATGAAATGTACGAGATTGTATAATAGCGGCATCGACTCAAGAACTCATTCGAATCACCAAAAATGTCCAGGTAAACCCTCTGCGAGGATTTAGGATTTACCTGGACTTGTGAAGATGGTGTTCAAGGTGTGAATTTCACCTTCGAATGTTCGAAGTGGGAACGTAGAAATTGGCTTGATAAAATGAAGATGCGTGTTACCGCGTGTAATTACTGTGGGCGTGATTTTGACATTGTTTCACCAAGCCAGCCACCTGACTGGCATAAATGTAGTTTCAAATTTGCACGGGATTTATAGGGCTGAAGTCAGAGGGAATATTCCGTGATATTATGTATAGATCTGAGTTTACTGAGATTGGGCGGGGATTTGACAACTGTACAGGAACTATTTTGCATAAAGCAAGCAGAACTCACAAGTGGCGTCATCGACAGAATCGAAATAGTCCGATGAATATTGTTTAGTTCAATTAGAATAATGGGGAAATAATAATCAACACTTGAACAAAGCCAGTGATGCGTTAATCAGGATTATCTGTGAGTGACCCAAACCTGGGGAGTGATGATCTGGATTATCTCTGACTATATTCTTTTTCTCCTTTGTGGCAATTCTTACTCAGCTCTTTCATCTGCAATCTAGGTAGTCGAGGTTTTTCTGTCGTATTTGATCACATTTTGTCAGCATCAAAACGGTCATGATAGATGGTACATGGACAAAGAAGCTCAGGTCGGTCAAACTCTATCGAATGGGCATATTATTTATGTCCTGTTTCGTTATTTTCGTCAGTGAAAGATTGCGAAAAGGCGCTTTTCGGAAAACCAGACTTTATCGCCAAATTTTAACCTACCCTCGCTCTGAGCTGTGATAGGAATGCCACGCCCCCTTACCCTATTCACCTATCACAGCTAGAGTTTCTGAATTAAGTTTTTTATACCATGTATAGTATGGAAGAGCAAATGGTCAGAAGGGCAAATGTTCGTCCGACGGGCAAATGACCTGAAGGGCGAATGACCTAGATTCAACAAATCATCCAGTCAAACAGTTTCCAAACTTTGCGCCGTGGACTGCACCGACACGATTTTGTGGTCTGACGAAGAGTTGTTGCCCTTGATATGAATCTTTGGTATCTCTTCTGTCAACGTTGACGCAATTCCCCAGATCTTCGAATGATAGTGCTCCTCGGACCGTTCGCCTTCTCCATATCATGCATATTCATTATGTGGCAATTGCACGTCACCATATCATACATATTCATTAGGTGACAATTTTACCTCCTAAACAAGAGAGCTCGCCACATACGCACTTTCCATTCCGCAGAGGCTTGATCAATTTGTATCGATGAGATAAAGATCAAGAATGTTTTTATCGTACATATGATTAATATGATGAACATGCAGGAGCTAAAAACATATTTGGCCTCTTTTTGAGGATCATCTTCTGAAATCACGGTTGCAGTATTTTCCAGCACAAAGGAAAGAATATACCGTATTCATACAAGCAGCCAGAGGATGCTAGGTCCACCGCCGAAATGGCAGCAATATCGTTTAGCATTGTTGGTCTTAGGGGATATACATGAGGGAGGCAACTGCTGCTTCATAGGCGTTGGATGTGGAAGGGTCTTTCTGCCTTCCCAAGTTTTAAGATCAACTCAGAACGATTGACTGAAAGTTGATTGCTTCTGTGATATAGTTTCCATGCAGTGAAGCACCGAGAAGCATCCCCAAGTGGCATCTCAAGGCATTATCTGCAAACCAAATTTGACGAGAAGCTGAAGGCATCAACCTGTTGCCCGGAAACCAAATTTTAAATTGCCACCAGTTGTCGCCACCTGTAGGTGCAAGTGAGCGAAATGCAATCCCAAACATCATCTCATGGCATGGTAGCCTACATGTATTAGCCTATAGTATCTTCTACAGGGGGCTAATGATCGGCTGATGCAGCAACAACAACATTTTCCCAGTTAGACGGCAGATTCAAAAACGAGGCCGCGCTATGTCATCAGTCAACTGAGACAGTCACGTGGTTGTGTATGAAGAGTGGGGTGGGTCTTATCTAATAGTGATCCAATGAAAATGCTCGTATTAGTTTAAAATGGCGGGGTCGAATGACCAATCACTGAACGGGAGACAGCTGGAACAGTATGTTGACACTGTCTGTTAATACAGGGCCGTCGGAAGCAAATTCAAAGTGGTACGGCCACTATCATTGCACTTAAGGTGAGGATCCAGGGGCCGCCCAGGCCCCAGATGCTCCTGGGGTCTAGATCGCCGAAGAAGCGTTCTGAGCGATTTCTGGCGTCAATCAAAATCACTCTGCATTGAAGTATATTTTTAGTTCTTTCCTAACCCTTTTACCATTGAAAACGCAATCGATGGTGGTTTTCTGCGATGCTGAATTACAAAAAATTGTGTATAGTATAGTACTGTATCCTAGGCACATCGTGTAGATGTAACCGAGATGATGCATCGCTAATGTATACCAAATTTTACATTGAGCATTTGAACAGTGTCAGAGATAGAGATCATTAATGATTTTACATAAATTAAAGATGGTTGCCCATCCTTCCCGTCACTCAGAGGAACTAATGTGGTTATTAATGCAAGTCTCTTCATACATCGATGCTGTAAATCAAGTTTCGTATAGAACATTTGAATGGTATCAGAGATAAACATCATTAAAGATTCTGAATAAATTAAAGATGGCCGCCAGATTTCCGCCCAATCAGAGAAACCAGATCTGTCATTCATCGTAAGTCTCTTGATGCATCAATGATGTATACCAAATTTTCCACTGAGCACTCCAACGGAATCAGAGATAGATCATTAATGATTTTGCCTAAATTAAAGATGGCCAGCAAAGGTTTTCAGTCAATCAGGTCCCGATTCAAAGTATCTGGATGTATTGATGATATATACCTACCTTCATATAAAACAATTGAATGGTAACCGAGATATGTATGCTATCATTATCGATTTCGCATGAATTAAAGATGGCATCCAGGGTTCCCAGCTAATCAGAAAAGCCTGTTAGGTAATTCGTTGAAAGTTGCTTGATGTATCGATGATGTATATCAAATTTCGTATTGAACAGTTGAATGGTTTCCGAGATATGGATCATTATCCATTTTGCATGAAATTAAAGATGGCTGCTAAGGTACCAATCAGGTCCCAATTCTGTAGGCTTCTGGTCCTTGACTAGGCAAATAAGCATACCAAATTTGGAATTCATCAGCGAAACAGTTTTCCGGCTATCTCGCTCACGAACGGACGTACGGACGTACAAGATGATGACAATACCCCATGGCCAAAAATGGCCGAGGGGTAAAAACATGGGTCTGTGCCTGATAAATTTTAAGCCTTTTGGGGTTGCAACTCATTCATAGAAAGCTCCCTGTACATGAACAACTGCACTGACAACTGCATGCCATCATCTGTCAGTCTGTAGACCAGCAAGGTTGAATTCAGTTCAATTCAGGAAATTGCACAGTGTGCACCCAAACATTAGGAACACAGTTGTAATTAATATAGTAATATACGTGTGTAGACAAATGATTGGTGCAGAAGCTTCAGGGTAAATCCTATGATGTGCAATACAATTATTTGTTAGCAAAATTGAAAGAAATGTTGTCCTTCGTTTAAGATGACACGAAATTAAAAAATCAGGGATTCAGTACTGCGGGGATTTCCCGCCAGTTATTTCACATTATACTTCTGAAATAAAATATGGTTCATGCAAAAGCTTTAGGGTAAATCATATGATGTGGAATAGAATGATTTCATATAGCAAAATTGAAGGCCCATTTTGACTGGAACGGACAAGAAGAAAAGAAACTCAGTGGTGCCACCTTCAGGCAGATGTTGCTGAAATGCAATACGGACTGGCGTCCTGTTGCAAGGAATGCGTATTCCGAATTTCGGAATAACCCAACACAGCATTAGGAAGTTATCGCTTCGAACAGATGTACACGGGAAAAAAATCTATTTTGACCCAGTGGCGCCACCTTCAGGCCGATGTTGGTGAAATGCAATACGGACTGACCTCTTGTCGCAAGGAATGCGAATGCTGAATTTTGGAAGAATCCAACAGAGCGTTAGGAAGTTATCGCTTCGAACAGACATGCACGGACGTACACGAACATCCACGGACTCAAAGAAGCAAGAACCAGTGGCGCTACCTTCAGGCAGATGTTGCTCAAATGTAATACGGACTGGCGTCTTGTCACAAGGAATGCGTATTCTAATTTTGGAAGAATCCAACAAAACTTTAGGAAGTTATCGCTTCGAACAGACATGCACGGACATCCACGGATGCAAAGAAGCAAGAACTAGTGGCGCCACCTTCAGGCAGATGTTGCTGAAATGCAATACGGACTGGCCTCTTGTCGCAAGGAATGCGAATGCTGAATTTCGTAAGAATCCAACAAAGCGTTAGAAAGTTATCGCTTCGAACAGACATGCACGGACGTACACGAACATCCACGGACACAAAGAAGTAAGAACCAGTGGCGCCACCTTCAGGCAGATGTTGCTGAGATGTAATACAGAATGGCATCTTGTCGCAAGGTATGCATATTCCGAATTTCGGAAGAATCCAACAAAGCATTAGGAAGTTATCACTTCGAACAGACGTACACGGACATTCACGGATACGAAGAAGCAAGAACTAGTGGCGCCACCTTCAAGCAGATGTTGCTGAAATGCAATACGGACTGATGTCTTGTCGCAAGGAATGCGTATGCCGAATTTCGGAAGAATCCAACTAAGCGTTAGAAAGTTATCGCTTCGAACAGACATGCACGGACGTACACGGACACCCACATACGCAAAGAAGCAAGAACTAGCGGCGCCACCTTCAGGCAGATGTTGCTGAAATGCAATACGGACTGGCGTCTTGCCACAAGGAATGCATATTCCGAATTTCGGAAGAATCCAACAAAGCGTTAGGAAGTTATCGCTTCGAACAGACATGGACGGACACACGGACATCCACGGACACAAAGAAGCAAGAACCATTTTAAAGTCCCCGGCCGCGTTGCGGCGGGGGACAAAATCCGAACGTTGCCAATAAACGGTACATGTAACTTTAACCATATTATGAACGTCGTCAGATATAACCTCTTAATTTCTTGAGGATCCTTTTTATCTCGGTCAGGCTAAATATCTCTGATAGACCTTGCAGATGTAAGGTATTAATCCATTAACTTCTGGTATACTCGCAGTATATATCTGGCCTACAGGATATTGGATGGTAGATGTCTACGTATAGTTTCTTCTTTTTTTATGTCATTGAGATCAGGGTATGGTAGGAAATTAAAAACTGTAGTAACTCAGCTTGACATCGTTAGTATAATAAAAATGAGTATTTATTAATTCACATACCGTAGTGTATTTATTGAAAAAATAGCCTACGTAGGTCCCTACCGTCCAGTATCCCACAGGCCTACAGGCAACTGACTGGGGCGAAAATACTCCCTTTTATTCTAGGTTTGCAGGAGAGGAATAGTTTTGCCGAAGTCGAATTGGTAGAATAGCAATAGACAGATTACTCACAGACCGAGGAGTATTATGCTGTCAATTTGGACAGCAGGCCTATGATATATGTCCGCCAAGGCATGTACTGTTATTAAATTTTGTTGTGGAGATATCAAGAAAATTAAGTTTTGCGGGTTGAAGCATTGGAAGTTGGGGCAAAACGGAAATACGGGGCGAAATGGATTAATTGTAAGGAATTTCCAATAATTATATTATATGGTTATATTTAGTGGAATCATTATCTTAAATCTCGCATACCAAAATATGTTTTTAATTTTGAGAAGACGGCAACAGTGAAAAAGACAAACAAATAAAATCAGTGTCAGCGGAAAACATTGTTAGTAGGCTGACAACAAATGTTTTTCCAATGGCTGCCACACCAATGTTTAGATAAAATAAAGAAATAGTGCAACATTCCATTTTCATTTCTGACCTAAAATTTGAGAATATGCTAATCGGAGCAAAATGGAACCATCCCTAGACGGGCATAATGGAACGGAGTTCCGTTTTACTCCTTATGGCCGATCCCAAGGTCAAATTCATACCAAATGCTTGTACATGTGCATTGATGAAGTAACGTTTTTTTCAGTTTTCGGGGGCCAAAGAATACAAATTGTTTCGTCGAATTGTATCATATATATTGGCTATATATTGCCCATTAATCGGCTAAAAGATAGAAAATAATAACTGCTTTGAAATATTCGAACTCAAGAGATATAAGTAACAAAATATGGCTGATTTGCACTTTTAAAATGACTTTAGGACGCCATATTCAACAGTTTCTCATTTTCGGCCGACTTTTCCACCCTTGGCAAATATATATATGCACCTAGCCTATCCATCGTACCCACAACAGTCGGATGTTTTGCTTACAATATCGTATGGTTAACATTATGTTTCCTATTGGGGAGAACATGGCGTTCTGTTTTTCCCCTATCAAGGGGGGGGGGGGGTGAGATACGAAACACCACTCAAAATTTTTGTTTCCCCTATATACTAAATAGTAAGTACCTACTCTCTAAAAAAACTTGAGTGAACTGTTCCACTCAAGTTTGAGTGAAATGTACCTGTTCACTCGAACTTGAGTTAGTTTTCACTCAACTTGAGTTAAAACCACTCAAGTTCACTCAACTTGAGTGGGATCAATTCCCACTCTTATGCTTGAGTGAATGTCACTCAAGTTGAGTGCATTTAACTCAAGTTGAGTGAAAAGTAACTCAAGTTGATTGAAAAGCTCATCCACGTATACTGAGTGGGATCAATTTCCACTCTTACTTGAGTGAAATATCACTATCACTCGTTTTTTAGAGAGTATAGATAAACAGCATTTCGTCGGTTTATTATTTAATACTGAGTACGGTATGTATCTTCAAAATCCATCTCATTGCATATCACGGCCATACTGTATAGAGCATGAGTGATCGCTCAAAGTTAGAAGTTCCTTTTTGCCCCACCATCCCCAAAAACCAGCATGTCGTCACTTAACCCGACCTGGCCTGGGTGTGGGGGGGAGGGGCACTTTCCCCTCCCCCTTGTTGGTTTTTTGCTCCTATCTCCGGAACGACAAAAAATTAAGAGCTGAAACTTCGTGACCTTTTAGATTGTCATATTGGGGTCATTTTGAGCCTATTTGCATGACTCGGGGGAGCAGAGGATCATGGGTAAATTCAAAATGGCGGCCATGTGAGGTACCAGAAAAGTTATGTTTTCGTCATATATCTTAAAAAAAATTCCTTATCTACATGGAAAAGTGGGTAAAATCTATTTTATTTCATATCAGACTATTATTTACGAATTTGTCATGCAGTTTTTGCGAAGAAAGTAAACGAGAGATCCTGAAGGATCTTGGCGCCCACCATTGTCCGATAATTGTAAGCTAATGACTAGAGGAACTTTTTGTCCATTGTTACTAAGAACAAACGAATGATTTGTAATTTTGTTTACAGAATTTTGAATCTGAGCGGAAAAATCGAAAAAGGCCACTGAAAAACACCAAGATATAATCTAAGTTTCAGGAGTTTCAAGATTTCTAGAAACTGTACTTATGTCGGTTAGCAAAGTTAGTCTGAAAGTGAATGTACATGTACGGAGGATCCTTCGCCTTTGTTTTTTAGTATTCTTTTCATTTATTTTTTTGCACGTGTCATCATTGGGTACTGGAAGCGAAGACCAACCTCTTTGACACTTTGGCATGAGCTATGAAACATACTTAAGATTTTATAATCAGGAACGAATGCTAATTCTGTTCTGTTTATTGGGCTATTTTGAGATATCTCTTTTAGATACCATGCTCGAAAATAGTAAGATGGCTACAATACTTAATACTGAAGGGATCCGGTCTGCGAAGTAATGTTGAAACTTCGAAAGTGCCTGAATCCTGATTATCTCCCTTGGATCAAGATGGCTGCCTGGTGGCCATATTGGTTTTTCGAATCAGACCGAAAAAGATATCTTGCACAACTAGACCCCAAGGGGAACCTGTGTACCACATTTGAGAAAGATCCATGCAGTAGTTCCTGAGAAATCGCGATAACAAGGTTTCATGGAGAAATCCAAGATGGCTGCCTTGTGGCCATATTGGATTTTCGATTCGGACCGAAAAATGTATCTTGCACAACTAGACCTCAAGGGGAACCTGTGTACCAAATTTGAGAAAGATCCATGCAGTAGTTCCTGAGAAATTGCAATAACAAAGTTTCATAGGAAAATCCAAGATGGCTGCCTGGTGGCCATATTGGATTTTCGAATCTGACCAAAAAGGTATCTTGCACAACCAGACCCCAAGGGGAACCTGTGTACCAAATTTAAGAAAGATCCATGCAGTAGTTCCTGAAAAATCGTGATAATGTTTCATGGGGAAATGCAAGATGGCTGCCTGGTGGCCATATTGGTTTTTCGAATCGGACCGAAAAAGGCATCTTGCACAACTAGACCCCAAGGGGAACCTGTGTACCAAATTTGAGAAATATCCATGCACTAGTTCTTGAGAAATCGCGATAACAGGGTTTCATGGGGAAATCCAAGATGGCTGCCTGGTGGCCATATTGGATTTTCGAATCGGACCAGAAAAGGTATCTTGCACAACTAGACCCCAAGGGGAACCGGTGTACCAAATTTGAGAAAGATCCATGCAGTAGTTCCTGAGAAATCGTGATAACAGGGTTTCATGGG
>JAVTVY010009773.1:0-45118 GCA_036873755.1 Hanleya hanleyi
TATTTGATCTATATGCTCACAATGACATCCGGTTTCCTTGACCTCGGCGAACTTGTCCGGACATTGGTCACACCTCCGTCCCTGCACCCCCTCCACACAGAGACATTGGCCTGTCTCGGGGTGACACGACAATCCCCGTGCACCCCCGCGATAGTAACAGTCACATGGATGGCAGATGTCACTTCCCTTAGGCTTGTAGTGGTTGACCTATTACGAGGAGGACCAATAAAGATTTGCTTCAGTACACAGGGAGCAATTACACAATTACAGCTGTCGAAATTCATTCAGAGGCAGGTTGTTAAATTAAACAGGGTATAAATCCTGTAATGTGGATGTACCACAGTTACACATTAAACTTCATGCCATCTGCAATCCTGCAGCTCATGAATGGATGATAAGCTTTGAAAGGTTTGCATAGCTGGACAGTCAGAGATCAGGAATTTTTGGAAGGTTAAACAACAATTTATATGGGTGTCTAACATTTAATTATCTCCAAGACACCGTGGCACCCATGGTGATCCTCACCTTGCAAGCACAGCTTCCAGTAGTCTTGTTACAGGAAGCATTGAACCCTCTCTCTGTGGGACAGTTACATGGTCCACAGATGGGAGACCCCCACCAGCTGGCTGGACAGGGCTGCTGGGCACGCACCTCACAGTACCTCCCGGACTGAAGGCTTCCGCACTCGCAAGCATATGAGTTTGCATTGCCGGTGTAGGTTCTTTGGCAGGTGGAGTAATGCTGACAGGGATTGAAGTTCTCACAGATATCCCCACAGCTCGGGCCAATGCGACCTAGAAGAGACCACTCAGACCAGTCAAAACGGATTGTCAAAATTTTGGCTGAAAGCAACTCGATTCATTCACTTCCCAGTTTATTTACTGTTGACGCCGGACGTACAACCAAGACATACCATGCCAAGACATTGATAGACTGAAATCATGCATTATGCCTCCAAAATATCGATGTGGAAATGTCAGAAAGTAAGATTCATGCTAATGTATTAGGATCATGAGACAGTGCAAAGAACAGGGATCTCTCTCTATATGATCTCTCTAGACCCAAGGCTTTTCAGTGCCACAAAGTCCTTGACAAAAGTTCCCTTATGAAGTATCTACCGAAAGTAGGCTGGTCCGAATGGAACAGCTGATGGTGAACTCTAGAATAATTTAACCACTCTGATATTCAATCACTACAAAGTTTTGTCTCAAATATTCAGACCTCTAATGTGATTTAACAGTAGGAGAAACCACACAGATAAAAGTCCTGTTATTGTAATATTTCACAAGCTTTCCTTTCTCAAAATTGTGGTGACCCTGAAATGTCTTCCTGTGATTGAATTATTACAGTATAGCATAAAAGTACATCGAGGCTTAATAACGTGGATCATGATTTTACCCACCTCCACTACACTTGCAAGAGTACTTTCCAAATTCATCCACGCATTCTCCGGCAGAGCATGGATAATCACTGCACGGGTTCCCCAAACTGCAACCATCTCGTACCTTAGACTGGGCAGCCCCTTTCAATGCAGATGTCCGCGAGATACTGTTTCCCACTTGTACATTCTAGAAAGAAAAAAAATTAGGTATCCGTGATCTGCTGAATTGGTCATCCAACCGCATCAGTCCCACCTTCACATCATTCCCCTGAAGTGAGGTCCTTATTTGTGACAAACACTTCAGCTACCCATCATTCATACCATGTAAAATGATGACCTTCTTGTGAGCGAGATCCATTCTTATCCATTACTAAATATTACGAAATCCAATACACTAGGAAGCCATGAGTGAGTGAATGCGATTTAACCCATCATGTTGGGTCCTATTACTTTTCAACAACATATTTGAGATCATTACTGATTTCATGGAGTTCCTTCCAGTGATAAGCCCGCTCAGGCTGAAATCTGACCATCTCTAATATAGAGAGTTACTGTTTGCTGGGATGGTATATGCCACTGCTAGACCACGCAGGGATCAGGTTGGCATACTTCATAGAAGTCAGACAAAAATGGCTTGCAACTCTCGACAACAGATCCTTACGTGAAATATTGATCGTTATTTACCTGTAAACATCCCACAAAGCCAGGGAATTCCACGCCATCTGTCCTCTCAATACCTCCGACATACACCTTCTCCACCTTCGTCCCCAGGAGAGTGTTCATCAACACTACCTCTTTCTGTAGAGAGCAAAGACAGATTGCTTATATTTGTGGGATTGAACAGTGATAAAGTACCAGCAATTCATTTCCTTAGAATTCTTCCAATTTAACTACTCCTATATCAGGATATGTCAATAAATGCACTGTTCAATTCCTCAGTTCAATCCATAATACAGTGTGACATGGAAAAATTGAAGCATTTTTACGAGGGTCAGTAAAAGTACAGTGAAATCTGTGTGACTCGACCATGCTTAGCATCAGATTCTAGTGTTGGTTTTGACAGGTTTCTGGTTTATCAAGTTTCAAAATACTTTAAATCTAAGAACTGGGACTCAAGATGATGTCAGCATTCAGAGGTTGGTCGATTTACTCATTTGTCAGTATTCACAGGTTTCAATGTATACCACAAAATGTCTGCTTGATATGATGTCAGCCCAAATGCTAGAAGAGCTGGTCATATTTTGCAGTGCTTATCTCCCTTACCTGCAAGGCTCCGTAATCCAGTGTCAGTATCAGTTTTCCCTGGTACCATCTTGCTTCTATGTAATGCCATTCGCCATCATTTACTGTCACTTGGTCAAACAGTACCTCGCTAGTGTCATAGGTGTATAATATAAAGCCATTTCGAATCTGCAAACATATAATTCAATTTTCGTACCAGATCATTACAGAAATCATGGTACGGACTGAACAAGAACATCACAAAGAACTGGGAAATGATTATGAGGTAAACGGGTGATATCTTTAAATTCGCAGTAACAATATGTTCAATTTCGGGATTACAATCCGTCATGTGAAGGTGACTAGTCCCACAGGAGCCATTATATTATTACAACTAGTTTATGACCAATTAGTAATAATGCCCTCATAAAGACGGTCAATTCCACCACAAAACATTTTTATGTTGCAAGGGAGCTAACTCATACAATACCTCCATTTGGACTTTCTTGTTGCTGTTGACAACCACAGACATGAGGAGGCCATTCACTGACCGTGTCCTGAACGAGATACCGTTAAACCATGGAAACTGGACAGGTGGCAACATGGGAGTGTAGACCATGTGACCATCTCCACTGAACGTGCTGGGCGGGTCGATCGCTGCAAATGTTCATATAACAATATACTTTAACCATATACAGGATGTTGGTTGATATACAGGATGTTGGTTGATTCTACTTTAACCATTTACAGGATGTTGGTTGATTCTTACATGTTGGAGTAATTATGAAATAGTGGAAAGAGGTTCAGATTACGGTAAATCCTCTAATAATTCAATCACAGAAAGTAAAAGGACCTGGCGCGGTTTAATGAGATTTTGGCCCCCTTGAGGTGCGGTTTGGAGTGCCAAAATGAAATTTCACATACGAAAGAAATTTTTCAGTTGGAGTAATGTATATTATTTTGTCTTATGCTCTGAGCATTTTGTAGGCCCTGGGTCTTACTGTTTTTAATAAAAGCATCTCGAAGCAGTGGATTTGTGCAAAATCATCTATTCTGAGGTGAAAACAGCATACTTTCCTCTCCGTAAACATATGAAGCCAGTCAAGAACTTGTTTGGGCCAGTGTATTAGCCAGAATTAGGAAACTGGGAGTGCAAAAGAAAATTTAGGGAGTGCAAATCTGTGTGAACAATTAGGCGTGGGGCCTGGGGCCAGCCTAGGGCCCTAGCTGCCAAAGACCCTTAGATGCTCAAATATGCTATCAGAGCCATTGCCCAGCATCTGAGAGTCCCAATATCAAGGTTGACTTTCATCTTTCAAAATAAAATAAAATATCATTCATGCACATCAAAAAAAAAAAAAAAAAAAATTCTGTAGTGAGGGGCTTCGATTTTTTTTTTGGTGAAAGGGTCGAAATTAAATCACAAATTGTCCGTGGATGAAACCCTGCCCCCCCCCCCCCCCCAGAAAATGTTGCAAAAAAAACAAAAAAAAAACAAATATATATACTTATTTGATCAAATTTAGAAAATTAGGATTGCGATTGTTCTGCTATTTATAAAGTAATATAAAACTCTTAAAATTTTTGGTTACTTCATCCTCGTGTACGAAAACTTATCACAATAAAAACAGCACACTTTTACAAGAGCTGTGAAACAACCCTGTGCTGTGAATATTGTAATATGAAACTATGAAAGATGTTTAAATTCAGTTTTTCGAAGACTCTTATTTGGTTTCGAGTTCTTGTTTAAAATTTATTTACAAATTACAACTCATGCCAATGTACAATTTAATTTTATCTTATGAATTCCAACAGTTTATTTAACTATGCTGCATTTTGATTTTACAAAGTAATTCAGATGAATTGATATTCTCAGGTTAATTAAATTTAAAGTTAAACTTGTTCTAGTCTGGGTCCAAAACTGATGGGAATCTTACTGCAAATGTTCTTTTTTATTTAAATTCATCATAGTAATTGATCACTTGATTATTTATTTGTTGATTCTTTGTTACAGAAAAGAGACTAAATGTATTAGCATATGTTATTAATTTACCATCAGAAAGAAATGTGTAATCTTCCGTTGATCCATTTTGATCTTGCGCAAAATATCTTTCCCCCCCCCCACCCCCGCCCGCAATTTTGACTTGTATGTTTGATCTAGACACGAACGAATTACCTCCCCTCTTTAGGCGCGTATTTCAGTATTGAAGGGCAAGTAACACCACCAGAGACAAGTAGCTCCGCCGTATGCGCAGTAGAATGCGCAATAGAATCCGGAAATAAGAACAATGGCGGACAAAAGTTATCGACGCTTTTGAGGCGTAAATCAAGGAAAATAAAAGGTACTATCAATGTTATTTTTTGTTTTAGCTCGAGGTACAATCAAACAAATAAACTGGTGGTGATCCTGAACAAAAACACGGCCGCCAATGCTTGTACCCAAGCTGTGGTCACGAAAATTACCCGTGTTTTCTTTTTTTTGGGCCGTGCAAATCACGGCTGCAAGGCTCGCTGGCTAATATACTGGTTTGGGCAACAACAAAGTATTGGAACGGTCTATATTTCGGGGTTAAATTTATCTTGGTTCTCGACTGGCTTCATATGTTTACGGAGAGTGAGTGAGTAGGATTTAACATTGTTTTCAACATTTTCTTTAGTCATACCACGACGGTTCCTACATGTGCCAGAACACGAGAGTGTCCACAGTTCCTATTATCCCTGCCTGTTTTCACCTCAAAATAGACGATTTTGCACAAATTGATAAGTATTGAATAAGTGCTCAAGATTGGAGGGTGATTCAATGTTAATAGGATGATCGAACTATTAGGGAATGTAAAATTTTCAATAAAAATGCATAACAGTAACTCATATGATGACCTATATGCATTAAACACCTCTAGAGACATGTTAAACCAAATGTTCAAGGTAACCCATTAAGGGATCCCAATGCCAAGCACATAGAATAGAGGTACATAGTCAAATTGAGTCACTGGTACATGGTGGTACTATAATAACTGGCTCACCGTATACAATGTAGCACACCAAGGCTTATACAGACTAATAATCACCTTTGGATCCACAGGTCATCTTCAGAAACAGTGAAACCTGTGTAAATCGACTATGCTTGGGACCAGATTATATTGTCAGTTTTGATAGGATTCTGGTTTATCACGATGCAGAATAGGTTAAAGTATTGGCACCCAAGCTATTCAGAGGCTGGTCAGTTTACCCAGGTGTCAGTATTCACAGGTTTCACTGTATAATCATGATAAACAAGTTGAGATTTCACTCACAATGACTGCAGTCTTTACCACCACTTCTGGTCGGACAGTCACAGATGTAAGTACCCCAACCTTCACGACATTTTCCTGAGGAAAAACAAAATTATTAATTGTCAAATCACTGATGAAATTCAAGAATAAATGGCAATTTCCTACACTGGACGAATGACAACTCAAAGGAACAGATGCGCAATGATGATGAAAACAGGGCAATCTTTATTTTTTTAAATTAGATTAGTAGCATTTATTGCAAATGCTTCCACTTCCATTTTGATCAAATGTTTATTGGCAGGAGTTCTCCATCAGACATTTGAACAGAAAAACAATTACCGGTATATACAAGTATTTGTGTTGTTTGTAAGATCCATTAAATTCCCTTTGAGAATGATTTTAATGTACTAAGATCACCGAGTTTGTGAACCACTTAATGAATTTGAACAAAGTAAACATCACTCATAACATGTAATTACCCCTATTTAATCTCCTTATAATTAATATTACCTACTAATAAGATCATGTTTTACAAGTCTGTAACTTGTCTGAGTTTCTGAAAAAGATCTTCAGTTCCTAACCCCAGTAACCAATGGACATATTAATTCAGGTAAAAGGTGCGTCTTGCAATTACTTCTAATAATAACACATATGTACTTATCTCAATTCATTGCCTAGTCAAATTAACATCTTATTACATGCATTGCTTGCCTAATTCAGTTTATATGCAAACAAAATTATATTTTTACTCTGTATTTGTTCTACAACTTCTTTTGCTTCAAAGAAAAGATCAGTTTTCAAGGTTGATTTATATTATCTTTGATACATCTATGTAGTCCTACACTGTCTGAGTACATATATTCTTGGATATATGGGCATAGCATGCAAGTTGTTTTTTATTTTTCTGTTCAGCCTCAGTAAATCCTACTCCAAGCTGGCAATGAAAAAAGCAAGAAAGAACCAGTCTGGTCTTTGTATGATTACAATAAAGTGATAAAAAGCTAATAAAAGAAAGTGTGAGGGCATGTACAATGTACAATGCCTAAGGCAAAAATCTCAACATGAATGTTGTCTGGATCACACAATACTCTTAACCACTGTGTGCACCAGGGTACACATATCCAGCTCTCTAGCACATCACACCATAGACAATGGGCAGATAATGATGAGCATAGACCACTGTTGGTAATTTCATAACGAGCGGGGCTATCTATTCATGTGAAAGTCCATCACACATGTGACAAACCTAACAATTCATGGAATTTTTAAATAATAAATTTTGAAAACTACATGTATAATGAGCACAAGTGGATATGTTTTTTTTTTTTTTTTTTTTTTAGATTTAATTTTAGAAGCACAATCTATTCATGTGAAATATCATGTGTACTTGCCGATCTGGGTATTGATGATGTACCCAATATCTCACATGAGGTACATCATCAAATTTAATAGAATGGTAAGTCCATATAATGAAACAAAAACAGGACCATACCTGCAACGGCATTAGCATGACCTTAGTACATAGTTTCTTCTACATTTATAAGGTGGTAAACTAAGGTGGGGGCGAGGGAGTGAATAGGATTTAACGTCACTTTGAACAACATTTCAACCATATGACGATGAACCAACTAAGCACCACCCAGCCAAGTTGCGTTCGTGTTGTTTTAATGCGTATTGTTGAACATTGCATCAATGCGAAGCTGAATTATATGAAGTTGTGAGTGACAAACGCGGCAATTTCGGAGCTAATTCACGTTTTTATATCACATGAAACTGATAATCTTGAAATCTTTGCTGGAGTTAACACAAAATCAGATAGAACAATCATAATTCAATTGACGGCTAATTGACTGATATCAGCACGTTAAATTATTAGAGAGATTATGGTACCTGTGGTATGAATACCACAATAAATTGTCAAATCAGGATCACTAACAGTAACATTTCAAGGATAATTGAACTAGAATAAACTGATGTACTGATTTACTTATATGCATTTACTATAACTGTTCTGCAGGAATTCAAATTACATATAAAATATTCAAACCACATCTCTATATGTAAATTTCATCTTCATTGAACTTTCAGCACTGCATGCATGTATTTTTGGTTTTGGTTTTTTTGTATTAAAGAATTGCAGGCTTCAAGATGTATGGTAAATGCCCAAATAATTCCCTCCCAGGAAGTGACATTCCCCACCATTAAATCTGGGGGTGATCAAATCATCAGAACAGGAAGTTGAAAAAAATGTTTCAAAAATATGCAGATAATCCACTCTCTCTCTCTCTCGTTATTTTCGTGACTTTAGAGGGTGATCAAATTTATTAGAATGAAAACCCAATCGGATGAAGTCGCCCGACTTTGAAACTACTGATTTAGCTCAAAACTGGATCGTTCATTCCGATGGTGCCACCTATTGGTAGATCGGCGAGATCTGGTGGCAAGGTACCCACATACCAAATTTGAAAAGGATCCATTCAGGTTTTCGTAAGTTATTGTCCAGAAACAAAACTTTAATTTGACCCCCAGGCGGAACTATAGGCGATACTATAGTCCCCACTTAACCCTTCGGGCAACAATGACTGATTGAATTTTGTCTTAAATTTTGGGGGCGATTTAATTTTCATAGGATGATTCAGTTATCAGGGGATTTACTGTCGGTACCTTTAACCCAACAATAAGAAAAAGTTGATAAAAAAAAAGTTTAATTCAGAGAATGTTTTCAATTTGTGAATACTCTGGGTTCAATAGAGTATATCACAATAGGTTTTTTCCCACGATGCTAGATTATATTTTGAAAAACATGTACTATTGATGCAACGAAAAGCTTTCGAAGTTACAACCTACATGTAATATTCTTGTACTGATACAATATGAGGTGATTATCTATCATGTGTGTCATGGACATTGAACACAGTCAGATAATTAACTCTGGTTGACGGCGAGCTTAACTCATACCTGCAACCAATACATGAGTCGGTAATCTATGTCGTTCACGCTCGACGCGAAAAAAAGTCGACTAAGTCATTAAGAACGAATTTATGATAATTAATCAGGATAATATGCAGTTTACTTTTCCTAGCTGTATAATAGGGAGTAATTCAGTGAGCAGTAGTATGTATATATTATGTATTACATGTAGTTATAGTCGAATGTGTACATTTTCCATAAATACCAGGGCCTGATCTAGACTTTTAGTTTGGGCACCCTTACCTGGCGCAGAGTGTGATAAGTTATAGTGAAATAGGCCGCGATGTGGGACTGTCGAAGCCCATGGAAGCTGTGGGAGTATTGAATGGTCTAAATACAGCCTGATAACTTAATATTTGGCAATAGTAATTGCATTAATATAGGTTTCAGCCTGTTCAGAGGCAATTTGCTAACAAAAATAATTTCTTTTTTTTTTCTTTTTTTCTCATTGGGCGCCCAAATTCATGGCGCCTAAACCCGTTATAAGGGGTTCAAAAACGGCCTGGATCAGGCCCTGATTATGTATTACATGTAGTTATAGTCGAATGTGTACATTTTCCATAAATACAAATACAGGCCTGTAAGTGCCACACAGTGAAAATATAGGAGGAAATATAGCAGGAAATTTGCCAAAATATAGGAATTTTCTTGATAAAATATAGGAATTTTCTTGATAAAATATAGGAAAATATAGGAGTGTAAGACAGGTCACTACTACGTTGAATACACACCAGAAAACTACCAAGGTTTGGATCATACAAACTATTTCCAGTGAATGCGGTCATAGTGGTAGCGATTGAGGAGACCCGTTCCGCTGCTTGGTTCAACAAATAGAGATTTAAATGTTTTCATCTTTGCCGAGCGAAGAGATGCAAACTTTTTTCTCTGAAATGTATTTCCTCATGAGGCAGTTTGACTCATTTCAGAGCACCGGTGAAAGTTTTCATGAGAAAAAGTCAACATATAGGAGGTTTTGAGTAAAATATAGGAAAATATAGGAATGACTCAAAAATATAGGAAAATATAGGCAGCGGCGCTTGCAGGCCTGCAAATATTATATTATGGGATCCTCCTCGCTTGTCCCATGCTGAATCAGTTCATTGTTACAGCCATGCTTCCTTTACATTCAACCTGAGAGTTGGTATAGAGGGACCCGACACTTTGACGACGTCGTCTGGGAATCACTGTGTCAACACAATATGTTACGATTTGAATTTGCTATAGTTAACCTGGGAGGAACTTTGCAGTGAACTCCTCAAATAATTTGGGAATTTGAAACGGACTACATATAAAATGATTATTACTAATACATTGTGTATGGTCTGATACTGTTGTTTGGCCAGTCTACAACACAGTTAGGAAAAAATAGCAAAATACAGCACATACATTCTTAATTTCTCATTTAGTCACAAATTTGACATGGAAAAGTGTGCTGCTAAAAGCTTCTAATCAGAGTGTGATATTAGTAAACCATTAAACTTGTCTGAAAGGACATGGAATATAGCACAGACCCGGGTATTTACAATGTCAGGATATTATCAGGCTAAATAATAACCAGCAATCAAACCCACTGAATTTTGTGGGCCATGCTGGAAATCTGTTCATTTCTCTCACATATACACGTATACTGGACAACACCGAGGACGTGTGATGTCAGCAAATGTATGTTACGCAGTGTGACATCATTCACTCGACAGACATGCAGATCACGAAGGATGCGACACGACTTATCACATTTCCGGTCAGAGAGACGAACAGAACATGTACATTCAAAACATCATAACTGCAAGGACTTTCGAGGACTTTCAGGGCTGTACATGTCAAAGTGACATGAGTGAGTGAGTGACTGAGGAGGATTTAACATCACTTCAACAATATGTCAGTCATATTTGGGTCATATTCCTTTCCATACCCAGGAACCTCACGGTATGGTCCGGTTCATACTTCATGTGACAATGCATACAATAGCCAAGTCTGGGGACAACAATGTGTCTAGACCTGTGCCTTTTCAGCGAAACAAAGACCCAGACAATAGTACCTACATGAAGTATCGACCTATGGTCCTTTTCCTTTTCATACCCAGAAATGCCATGTGGTTGCCCCAGTCACCCACCTCTTCTACAAGCTGTCTGAGGAGCTGGGACCAATTTTTACCATAACCTGGGGGTCATGGTGACAGGATGAAAGCTTGATCCAATATTCTTACCTCCATTTTGACATGGAGAAGACTGGCACATCCTTGCTTTGGCTGGACAGCCTCGCCGAGTCCCTTTGTCTGCAACGGATGTATTGAGATCGAGTAGTTCTCGGTCGATATAGATGTCCCGGATACAGCCCACAAACTCCCTGTTTTCCACCTGGAATTTCGAGGACACAGACGGCAGACCTCCAATCTGGAATGGCCCAGTGAGGTCGAGAAGCCTGTAGCATGGTTCAGTCTCGCGTTTACACCTACAAATTAGAACCAAGTAATGAGTTGAATATTAAAATCGCATTCAGGAGTATTTCAGCTGTATTCAGGAAAGCCAATACTAATTTAGCTTCCGAGATAAAACAATGCCGGTCTTTGCAAAATGTCACATAAATTTGACAATGAAAATTGTTGAACTTCGTTGTGCAGACACAGATACTCTAGGAGATCATCATACAAGTTCTATCCCTTGTATTTTTACAGAAACTAGAACTCGTGGACTTCGAAAGGCTGCCGTTATTCGTGTATTTTAATGTTGTGAGTTTTTTTAACTTTGGTCTGTGGGCGTATATAGTTCTGAAAATGCAAAGAAGTGTTGTACATGTAATTTTGTTCCGACAGATGTATATATACGATCTGCTCGAGATGATCGTGCTATTTCACACTGCATGAAAGAATTTATTAGTTTCGCAACTTTTGCACGACAACACTCCAGATGAGATCAAGTAGGACAGTCTGAAATTGCAACTGCAAGGTTGAAAAGGTTAAAAGAGATGATTGTGACTGTTCATATGAGTACCATGAGGATCTTGAAGTACATGGGTTCATACGGCCCCTAGCCCCGGGTTAAGCGGAATTAGACACAAGTTATGAAACGTAGCGCCATAGATCTTGCACGCTACATTCGTATTTATAAGTTTCTGCAACAATGTTTTGTGACGTTGATTAAAATCGTCACATTTAACACAGGATCTAGCAAATGCTACTAAGCGAGATATGTATACGCCATATGCAGGTCCCACTGGAATATTACTGTCCAGAAAGGGATAGTTTACAATGTCGAAATTGTAATCATCTCTCTTGTTAAAGTCAATGAGAGAGTAACCCCACTTCATTTTAAAAGAGATACAGATCTAAATATGATGTGCCTGTAGGGCTATCTGTTGTTTTCTTCAAACCCAGTGAAGCTGGGAAGAACCCCAGGAATGCTCCAGGTAGTCGTTTCTGTCCGAGGAGCCGAGGCCTATTCTTATCATGACCTTGTGAGTGCACGAAATCACAGCTTAACAAAAACCCCTGTACTTAAATATAGTTGATGCTTTCTTCATCTTCCTCATGTGCAGAAACAACTTCCTGGATCAATCAAAATCGATAAAGATGAAATGTGCATGTCCACTATAATTTTCACCCAGCACAGTCAGCATGTTGCACTGAAAGTTTAAGAATTTACGAACTCTGACATTGGGACAAAGCATAGCAACGAATGCAAAATTTATTTCTGTGAAATGCAGGTCTGTGCTCCACAACATCGGACATTTTTGAATTCATTGTTCAAGACGGTCTGCATTACGGGACGAGTTGGCTTTGGACCAGTTGACTGTTTATATGGGACGACTTGGCAAGTCTATTTACTTGTTTTTGTTTATAATATCGATCTATAAAAACTAAAATTATTACTTCTTTGAATGTAGATAAAGATCCCTCAATTCATTGTTCAACTGGCTGGACCTAAACTCTATAGTAACATTTGATTTTGTTACTGATTTTATTATGTTGACAACGAACCGAAAGTTTTGGCCGCCCGACCTAGATTACATCGCATGGTTCCTGCTTCAATAAGTGAAGTGACTCACCGTTTTGCCCTTGTAGGCCTATGGATGAAATAAATATTTGTCAACCTCCCTGGTCATTTATTTCCTCTGTATAGCTCATTTTATTTCCATAAACGCCAAAAGTAATAACAATTATCGAGCTGGACTTCCGCCGCCATTTTTAGAACTCCGGCATGATAGCAAATAACGACAGTTACGATTGGATAAACATGAGGCTGCACCTAAAAGGTGCTTTGACCCCTCAGCACAATATGTCCAGCGAATAACAGGTTGACATAAAAATCTGCTGAATTCTGTCAAATTTATTTACCCACATATGTATTAATGTTGATTCAAGAGAATACTCAACGATTAGTATTTGCTAGTACCGGCTTCAGTCATCAATCCTGTGAAGGGATATCGATCCAAGACTGTGTGGATCGATACCTCAAGAAAAGTTAGTAAAGATCTGGTGAATAGTTCTTCATAGATGAAGATCTATTCCAGGGAAGAGTCGAGTGTGTGTGTGTAGTACTCAACATCTCTGGGTTACTAGGGATATTCACTGTGAGTATCAGAGCTGTCAGTCAAATTGTAACTGAGATCTAGCCCGGACAAAAGTTAGTGACGGAAAATTTCAAAGGGCCATAACTCTGTAAAGAAATGACGTAACACGAAATAAACATGACAGTGCACATGTCTGGGATACTAGGGATATTCACTGTGAGTATCAGAGCTGTCAGTCAAATAGTAACTGAGATCTAGCCCGGACAAAAGTTAGTGACGCAAAATTTCAAAGGGCCATAACTCTGTAAAGAAATGACGCAACGCGAAATAAACATGACAGTGCACATGTCTGGGATACTAGGGATATTCACTGTGAGTATCAGAGCTGTCGGCCAAATAGTAACTGAGATCTAGCCCGGACAAAAGTTAGTAACGCAAAATTTCAAAGGGCCATAACTCTGTAAAGAAATGACGTAACGCGAAATAAACATGACAGTGCACATGTCTGGGATACTAGGGATATTCACTGTGAGTATCAGAGCTGTCAGTCAAATAGTAACTGAGATCTAGCCCGGACAAAAGTTAGTGACGCAAAATTTCAAAGGGCCATAACTCTGTAAAGAAATGACGTAACGCGAAATAAACATGACAGTGCACATCTCTGGGATACTAGGGATATTCACTGTGAGTATCAGAGCTGTCAGTCAAATAGTAACTGAGATCTAGCCCGGACAAAAAATTGTGACAGACGGCCGGCCGGCCGGCCGTCCGTCCGGCCGACCAGACGTACATGCCAACGACAAGACCCTACAGCCCTATGGGCTGAGGGGTAAAAAGGGCATTCCTGGGAATCCCCACGCTACCTCCGCCAATGATGAGTATCTACACTGAATGCTTGCCCTTGATTACTGCGCTAAGTATCATGGGAGATGGTTGATTTCGATTTTATCGAACTACCGCCATATCTCGTTGATCCGAGATTTGGCCGCCATTACCCTCACAATCAGCGTCAACAGAGTGTATTTCGATGAAGAAAAACACACTTTCTTTAGTTCCAATCACCATGAAATTATAACGAATTTCCAGTTCAATGTCTTGTCCACATTTGGCACTGTGAACTTAAGTCCCAACACTGCTTTGTTTTTTCGCAATCTTGCGGACAAAGCGATTTTGGCCCCCATGAGACCAAGCTGATCCAATAAGGCTGTGCGCGAAGCGACAGCCTTAATAAACAAGGAACTTTTTAAATGGATGAAATATTCCTGGAAAATTAAACTGTAGCTTGCTGGATCTGATCAGGCATGTCGGTGAGCTGGGAAGAGGCAGGGCGGAATTTTATACTCGGCAGACAAACAAAGATAGTTGTAAGGAAAGATCTACACTATCTGACAGATACATAAAAGTCCTTTGTTTCTGGTCAGAGACTCTCACAAGAAGTGCTACACTACACACAATTTAGGTTTTCATTTCTTTATTTTCTATTTTCTAGATGTGCCCCGGTTTTGACATTGACCTAATTTCAATCAAAATGGGTCATGCCCTGTGCCTGAAACATTCATTCCCCAACACTACTTCAACTCACCTGTTTTCGAGATGGAATGTAGCCCTGGCAGCACAGGTGTAATTGCCGAGCTGATGTCCATATTTGATCCAAACCTCAGTGTCACAGTTCTCTCCCACTGTCAACGTCGCAGTCTGGTAGAAAATATAAAAAGATTGTGCCGTGCGAAGATGTTAATCTCCGTGAACTAAACGTCAATCATTGTCAGAGGGAAAAGGCAGAAATTGTCGTGATTGGCTTATTATGAGATCTCGTAGGATATCGGCGAACATTTCGCATGAAGTTTACATAGCGTCTGGATGGTATTCTCCTGGTTTACCTAGATTGCACTCCACCGTTGTACAACATTTGGGTATTGGTCATACATGCAACAATGTGCACTGTGACGTAGTGTAGCACTTCAGTAACAAAACGACAGAGATTTCTATGTTACTGTAGAGTGCCATTTAGTTTGTGTTCAGTAACAGTGTCTCCATAACTGAATCATTGCGCAGTAACAGCTGAGTTACTGTACTTTCAGATAACTTTTAGTTACTCTCAGTAACTGAATGGTTAAAGTTTACTTGTGTACTGTTTACTGAGTGAGGGAGTAATGATGTCTTGAGGGGTAAGACAGTTACACTACGCAATTTCTCTGAATTATTTGAAATATTCAGTATTTATGGAACAATAATTGGTAACTACATGAACCTACACTGTGCTTCTTCATGCATGCTTAATAAATGTCAACGGCAAAGAGAAATGGGGAACAAACCAGTCCCACCAACAAAGATATTACTAAATGTAGTCCAGATGAGTGTGTTTGTACAATATACATGGATTTATTTAATCTTTGCAAAAATCAAGATGGAAATACAGGTAAATTCCACATAAAATTGAATGAAGCTAAATATATACATGTAAAGTGAAAGCTTTGTAATCAGACCATGCTTGGGACCAGATTATAGTGTCAGTTTTGACAAGGTTTTGGTTGAAGTATTGGGACCCAAGATAATGTTGGTATATACAAGTTGGTCGGTTTACCTAGGTAGCATTATTCACAGGTTCACTGTAGATACTGAGCTAAATCACCACTGTATGCCAGGTCTGAACCTATCTATGTGTACTACTATGTTATGTGGACTGTGCAAATTCTTTCACCAGCTACCGACTCGTGTTTGAGCTGTCCAAAAATCAGGAGTTATTTGTTTATTTCATGTTCAACTACTGACAATTTAACATCAAAAGAGAGCTGATAATGTTAGAAAAGTGAACCTTTATCAACCGTCTGACCTTTGTGACAATTTCAGACAACAAATAAAATTTTCATAAAAAAGCCAGCCTAGTTAACAGGTTTATTGATGAGCACTGACTTATAATATACGCTATATCTAATGTACTTCCACTCAACAGCCTGCCTGAGGCCAAAATGACACGACATGTCATTCAAACTTGACCCGAAGACCTTACACCTCAATGTATATTTGTATTAAATAAAAGTTGCAAGATTACCAAAATGCCTAGCCTTCTTGCAAGGCGATACTTTGTTAATGATGTCCCCCAACCCCCAGAGCCCCTCATATTGAACAATAGCATCTCCTGTAAGGCCATATGGGAGAGTTCAATTCGCCATATAGGGATGATGGATGGGCTACATTCGACAAACCATCCAATTATATAATATCCTTCATGCAATAATACACAGGCAGGAACAAGGCACATTAATCAATTACCCTCTCTAATCCCTGATAAAAAACGAGCTCCCACCTAAACCCAGACACATGTACGATGAATCATTCCAGTGCCTGCATTAGTGGAAAGACCCAACAGAATTCCAGCCCGACCATTAATGAGGCTGGATTTGCAGCTGCACGAACCATAAACAATGATCAAGTGGAAAACACAATGTGGCCGACACTTAGTTTTTACACTGCGGGTCAATATTCAAAATTCAGTAACATTGCAAATGTCTTCGATCATCGGGAACAAACCCATTTTGGTCAACCTTCCAGGGGTTCATAGATGTCAAATTTTTTACCATCCTAGTTAAAATATTGAGGTTTTTTTCGACTCCATTTTAGTTTTTTTGTTTGTTTTTACGGCCACTCCACTAAGTTGTTTTGAGTTTTTGAAATTTTTTACCACCCTGCATATCCATCCCAATTATAGCAATTATAGTACCATTGAAAGGTAGAAAAGAGGCAAGAAGCCAATGGGAATAACAACTTCATCTCATAATGAGCCTCAGAAATTAGACTCAGTCTCAATTCTATAGTAAATGGTCTTTTGTGGTAATGAAGATACAAAGAACGTGAAACGTCAATGAACTGTAAAAATATCATCATTTATGTTGCTTATGACCGATACCTAGAGTTTTTACCAGGAGTTCGAGTGTCTTTGTATTGTACCAGAAGCTTACAGTGCCAAGGCAGTCACTTGGATGACAGAGTTTATCTACTTCCGATATGTACCGAATGTTAATATATTCATTAGGCCGAACGACCGAGGAAACTATACCTCGAAATCATCAAGTTTTCCTGTCAATAGTACATGCAATTTCGTGTGCTCTGCACGAAGAGGTTAACTTGAAATATCCGATTTCTTCCGATGCTTTTCTCACTTAATTTCGGAGCTGTAATTCCCCGTTTTCATGAAGTGATGATCTAGCGAAGCGTTTTGGGACGATTGAATTTATCCATCTCATTTTGGGAATTGAGTTTCTGTCTGAAAACTTTGAATATTTCTAACCTAAATGATATATATTTGAGTTTTTTACAGTCAGTATTCAGTTTTTTACTAATCTTCACAGCAGAATAACAGTGGTAAAACGTGCCGTCTATGAACCCCTGCCTTCCTTTGTCAAAAAACAAAGGAGCTGATTAGACTGTCTGGGTAGAACAATTTGTCTGGATAAGCAGCTTTTCAGCAACATATGCCTGAACAATCGAAAGTTACACGAAAGACCAACTAACATGCATGTTTGTGTGCTAAATCTCCCTCTACATGGCTCGACTGACTTCTCCCTCAGGAGAAATATTGATCACTCTCCTGGAAAATGGAAATGTATTGGAGAGTAATACAGACAAGGTTAAATCACTCTCGCAACACAGTGATCACTCTCGCAACACAGTGATCGCTCTCGTAACACAGTGATCACTCTCGCAACACAGTGATCGCTCTCGCTACAGTGATCACTCTCGCAACACATCGATCACTCTCGTAACCAGAGTTCGAATTTGGCACCTGTCCGTCAGTCCGAGACTGGTAAAAAATCAAACGGACTGGTGTGAGTGACTGAATAACAAGTCCGTCGGACTGGTAACAAAAAAGCTCTCTGTTCATTTCTCTGGATATCTCCGCACAATTTGTAAAGACTGAAAAACGAAATGTCTGTTTTCAGTTACCCGACAAGAGTCTAAATAAATCGTGCGAGTCTAAAAAAATTTCCAGCAAATTCCAACGAAATCACGACCACGGCCGCGTTTTACGACAACAACAACAACCGTAAAGCGGTGCGAACACTGTCAGCATACCGTAAAGTGTGACTGTAATGCAGCATGGCAATGCAGGTTGGCGATCTTTTCAGAAAATAAAGCTCCTAATTCCAGGTCGGGAATCAAGAAATCAGCAACATGATTACGCTTCAGTCGACCTGATCATGTTTACCAGGACAATTTTAAACATATTCTCCATCAACTTCGAAAGAAATCTACTGATTTTTTGGCTTGAAATGGCGTTTGTTGAAGCAGTGTTTTTCGCAACAACACGTGCAGACAAAGTCAACGTCAAAGTCTAGCCGATGGGGTTTGTCGTCTGTGAGTATCTTCACACGCGCGCTCAAGAAATTCATGAAATGCACAATTATTAATTTCTTATTTAGTAGCAACCATCACAGAGCACAAAATATTCATGATGACAAATGTACAAATTTTTCTTAAATTCGAACACTGGTAACACAGTGATCACTCTTGCAACACAGTGATCGCTCTCGCAATACAGTGATCGCTCACGCAATAGAGTGATCGCTCGAGTGATCAGTCTCGCAACAGTGATCCCTCTCGCTACAGTGATCAATCTCGCAACACAGTGATCGCTCTCGCAACACAGTGATCACTCTCGCAACACAGTGATCGCTCTCGCAATACAGTGATCGCTCTCGCAATAGTGATCACTCTCGCAATAGAGTGATCACTCTCGCAGCAGTGATTACTCTCGCTACAGGCAACACAGTGATCGCTCTCGCAACACAGTGATCGCTCTCGCAACCCAGTGATCACTCTCGCAACCCAGCGATCGCTCTCGCAACACAGCGATCGCTCTCGCAACCCAGTGATCACTCTCGCAACACAGTGATCACTCTCGCAATACAAAATCTAGGAGAGTGATCAACAGCTCTCACAAATTTTACAAACACGAGAGACTGAACCTTGAAGGAGGGAGAAATGGTGGGGGGGATTGTGGTCTGGGAAGTACGACTATACATAGACAACAGTGGCATGCCGTACCCTTTTAGGAGTCTTAGGCTATGGGCCATAAACCAAAGCAAAGACAAGTTTTACTTACTCTGTTCATGTATTCAACCTTGACCATGTGCCATTCTCCATTACTGACTCCACCCTTCACTGTGGTCTTGACGGTGGTCGTGTTGGCTCCCGTTGAGAATGAGAACTGTACTTGACTGTTGACAATCTCCAGAGCGATGAAATCATGTTTTTCATTGTATCGGCCATTGTAGAACAGCAACCCATTCTTAACCCAGGTCGCAAATCTGAGAAAAGATAATGGAAAGCAGGTTTTAACAATTTTATTATTAAATTTATTTTTTGAATTTTTTCAATTCGAAAATGATTTGTTCAATCACTGTTGCAAAACAATACCAGATGCATAAGTGGTTTGAATTAGGAGAGCAGTGGCATAGATCATCTCCACGGTAAAGGGGGGAGGGTGGGTACAATATGTATGAAATAAGATACATGTACATCTGATTGATGTCTACTGTACTTGAATAAATGGAGAAAACATCATCAAATAGGAATAGCATGCATCATTAGGTGTGTTGAAAATTGGCCCCAACATTGTCTTGGTCAGTGTCAGAATAGGTAAAGTGTACATTTTTGCAGCTTGTGCCTGGCTCATTTACATGTAACCCTTTTAATGCAAAAGCTTACATAAATATATATCTACAGGATTTTGCTGTTGGGGGAACTGTAATGCCTAGAATGCAATTTCCGTTCAAAATAAGCAAGCATCGTATGAGCTATCGACCATAAAAAAGGCTGGTCACATCATTCATGAATAATTGATTTGATTGAGAAAAGATTTAACGACGAGAGAATCAGTTTTATTACCCGCTCTTTTTATGGATTATAAGATTTTTCCCAGGAACCGTTTAATATTGCCTAAATGTCGGGTCTAAACAGCAACAGTCATCAGTTTGATGACTGGAAGACCCCAGACTGAAATATTGACAAAGCAATTTCATCTGCAGCAGAGATCTCTAGCACCTCAATTAAAGCATAACAAATCCACTTTCTGTCAGCCAGTCTGTAGTTTATTGCACCACTTTCGCTCCTCGCAACACGTTCCCACTGATAAGAACAGAGATGGATTATTCTGCAGTAACATTGAGTAATTTCCTGCCAGACCGAGGTAGCAGAAAATCCCACAGCTCAGCACGTCGAGTATTTGAGTCGCATCAACGATCAACTGGTCTATAAATATTCTAGACACAGTCTCTAGTTCACATGGCCCAGTCTCAGAGCATTTACATATTGTTTTGTAATCCACGAATCAGACATGGTACAGTGAATCTGACAAAATTATTAAGCCGAGACTAAAATGCATTGTCATCATCCCAATTGGCATTGTTCTGGACCTTGATAAATGTATTTCTTCTGAAACTGAAGGATTGGATGAATATTCTTCCAATTTTCTGATCGAACCAATAAAAATGCAAGCTTTCTTTTTGAATCGACCAATCATGTGTATGCCAACAGTTGTTTCCGTAAAACCTCATCAACATCGACACGTAGTATATCACATGACAACACATCTTTTTTTTTTTAAACAATATATTTATTGATCCAGACCATGCAACGTTATAAGAAAAATGTTGTCTTCAGCCTCTTTCATGGCGCGGTGATTAGACCAATGGAGAGGATGGTCTGGGGTTCGTATTCTGTCTTCACCTCCTCCATATTATAAGAAAGAGTTTTTCTGGATGACAAACTGTTGTGTGGGTGAACACACTGCCTAAACAACAGGTACAAATAACAGACAAAGTCCCACAAATTACATAGTCAGACACATCAGCATAATCTGAATCGGCATCTGTGACACAATACCATTAAAATCAGAATGATTTTGGCCAGGAATTGTGAACAATCACTGAACAAACATACATGCAATATTTCAGTATCAGGTATGATCAGATATGTCAGATGAGACAAGTTTCACTAGGTGGAATAAAATAAATTGCTAGCTTCAAAGGTACTGAGGAGTCGCTCAGTTAGCGCTTGTATCAATCCTTTTTGTCATCGATGGCAAAAAAATGATCTGAAACACTATATTTCTGTGTTGTCACTGATTTACACCACAGAACACTGCTATCTCCTCATTGTTCATTGACCTTCATGACCTCCCCCCGACAATGCATTCAAAAAGCTCTGCATCTTCAATGTGAATTGAAGCAGCCTTATGATTGGTCAGTTAGAAAAGTACACCAAATACGGAGGGCATGCGAATCTGCAACTTGACGGACAGGGCTGCATTTTAAAATCCAATTTCAATCTAATTGCATTAGATAAATTTAAGGAAAAAAAAATATGGAGGAATTCACTGGAGAGTCCGGAATGAATTAAACACTTCAGTGACAAGGCAGCATTTATGAAGTTTAAAGCTGATCATGCTTGTTTCATACACATAAAGCAATTTGTACTTCGTACTCACTTGATCTCAATGGTAAATCTGTGACGGCTCTTCAAGGATGGAAATGTTAGAAAGGAACCTTTTGGAAAACTCCGAGCAGTCAGTTGACAGAACTCATTGTAGAACTCGGAGCTTGGGCATCCCTCACAACGGAACCCCCCTCTGATCAGTGGCTCACAGAATGATGGTGACTGACAGACATTGGCTGGACAGGTTACTCGGTCATAACTTTTCACCTTCATATCTAGCTCACAGTTCTTACCTGTAATCAGGGTCAATAACCACAGGTGTTATTTGATATTAAATATTGTATTGGGCAGGCTGAACCAAACAGTGGACAATAAGCTTTGTGCCTTTGCTGGTATATTAACCGATGCAAAAGTTTGGTTGTCTGTGTTGACTTTTTAACACAGACACTAATCTGCCCATTACCAGACAGTTAGGTAAATCACTATTTATTGGAATGAACACCATACCCAGTGATCAATTTTCAATTTCTGGCAATAATGAATGCAAAATTCACCAATTATTGAATTCAAAGTGTAAGGAATAGTTCACCGAGTTTGCCTGGAAAATGAATACGGTTGCTTGGTCACCGCAAGAAAACCAGACTGATAAGTAAATCCATCATTGAAGAGATAGGTATAGCCACATGAAGTTCAGAAAAATCTAAAGAATTAAAGATGGTTGCTAGGTAGCGATGAGAGAATGAGACTGACCAGTGAATCCGTCCTTGCAGAGACATGTATAACCACCCTCTCTTTGTACGCAGGAACCGTTCGTCCCACACGGGCTCGAGTAACACAAGTTCACCTCAACATCACACAGGAAGTCCTTGGTCATCCCTGGTCAATGACAAAAAAACAACAAATTTTAACATAATTGCAATAAATAACAGCTCCAATAACACAGCCCGTCTCTTGACAAATCATTGTATCACGTTCCAGATAGTCCGGGAGGGGGAGAATGACAAGAAATGACCAAGACAAGAACGCATCTGCACGCCAAACAAGGAGTGGTAATGAAGGAATGGTACCGTTACCCCGAGTGGTACCATCATGGGCAATATGTAGATGAGAAGTTTGGTGTGGATAGTATCAGCCATCGTTAGCACAACCAGAATCTTCATGTGTGGCAGAACGCTAGTAATTATGATCTAATGTCACTTTCAACAATCTTTCAGTCATATGACGATGTTGGAGTCCTAAATTACGTTTCACACTTGGGAACCCCTCAGGGTCCTATTTCTTTTCCCATCATGGAATGCTATGGGTGCCCCAGTCATGTGTCGCCTCTTATGACAAGTTTTCTGAGGAGTTGAGGCCCTTATATTCTTACCATGATATGGGGTCAATCATTGTACTGCGCGGAGCATGTGTGGCAAATTCATCTGGGCCCGTTTCCCCACTGTGAACCAGTACTGCTGGCAGTAAGGGGTTGTTTTCAATATAGACGTTGATAACCAATCTAGATGTCCATAGCCCAGCAGTCTAAATTTTGTTATGACAGCTGATCCCAAATATGCCAAGATCAAAGATACTTTCTCTTCAGCCAACTGCCTCATACACTGGTTTAAATTGTCAGTTTCTGTATATATTACAGATCTGGCAACATGTAACAGGACACATACATGTACAAATGTGTAGGAGGAGACTAAAGCATACCTGTGAATCCAGCGGGACAGTGACACTGGTACCAGTTACTGGGGTGGATGGGCCGAAAAAGCATGGTCTTGGAGGCGATGAAGGAGGCGGCCTGCCCAAACACCAGGGCCGACTGACAGAAGTCAAAGTAGGCACACAATTCCTTCACACACATGTTGTCATCAAATGGCAAGACCTATGGGTATTCAACAGTACATCTTACAGGGAAATTCAAACAATATTTCCAGTGAATAAAAACAGGGCTCCAAAACATTAGAGAATTGGGTATACATTTATAAATGTACGAAGCTGAGAAAAATTTAGTTTGAAAACCAAACCAGGAAGTCGCTGGACATGGCGTTCTTTTTCTTGAATATTTTACATGAATTGAGAATTTGTCTGAAGAGAACTGCATGTAACCAAAACGTAAATTTCAAGTATTCATTGGATTCAATGGCAGACAACAGGGTACAGGTAATGTTTATTTCAACAGGCCTCAATTTAAGGTGGTAACCTGTTTTCAGGTTTCCTGGAGGTTGCCATATGAAAAATGGTGGTAACCTATTTTCAGGTCCCCATAATTTTGACTAATAATATGACATTAGGTTAATAATTATGCAATAGGTTTCCACCGGTTACCAGTGTAGAATTCATGGTAACCTGTTGAGAGGTTACCATCAGCACTCCTTAAATTGAGGCCTGTTTCAAACATATTTGTCTGTGCCTATTTCATTATTTTGTGTCCATTTGACCATGCGACACATGTACAGAACTCCATTTTCACAGTGAACTCCTCCCATTGTCAGATTTCATCCGACTCGGCTGGATATGACTACCCATCTCAGGTATTCACTGCCTTTGGAATGCTAGGTGTAAGACAAATCTTATGCAAATGTGCCAAAAATTAGGTGGGATAGGTGCAAAAACCCTTCGATGTACTGGTAAATTTGACGATCCTATAAAAAATGTCCATGGGTTGACATATTGAAATGTGCAAAACAAATGAGCTATTTCAACCACTTGATTGATGCCTTCCGTGACAGGGGAACAAACAAAACTACTGTTATACCATGATCATTGTTAGAGACTACCAGTTAGAACTTCTCAATCATACAAGTTTAATTTTTTTCTACATGTAGGATCATATCCTCTATAC
Source organism: Hanleya hanleyi (assembly GCA_036873755.1). Taxonomy (NCBI): domain Eukaryota; kingdom Metazoa; phylum Mollusca; class Polyplacophora; order Lepidopleurida; family Hanleyidae; genus Hanleya; species Hanleya hanleyi. The sequence goes on from JAVTVY010009773.1 coordinate 24,620, forward strand.
AAGATTTTCTGCCATCTACATGTCTAAATTACAGCTGGGTTGTAGAATTTTAGGCTTCTCTGAAATACCAAATCATTTGGCTGATTTGATGTTTGTGCATTGTACGGTTGACTGATGTTACGGTTGTTCACTCGACCAGTATCTTGACAGATTTTATGGTTATTAACAGCTTCACTGTCATTTACCATACCAATATTAATGTTTACAGATTTTTAAGTTGTTTACTGTACCGGTACCAGTAAATTTGACTGATTTCAGGGTTGTTATTGTACCACAAAATGTTGACAGGTTTACAACAGGTTTACCAGACCAGTAATGTTGACAACTTTTACTGTCATTGACCATACCAGTATGTTGACAGATTTTTCAATTGTTTACCATACCAGTGAAGTTGACAGATTTTATGGTTATTACTGTACCACAAATGTGGACAGCTTTTACGATTGTTTACCAGACCAGTAATGTTGACAACTTTTACTGTCGTTTAGCACCAGTACATTGACAGATTTTAGTTTGTCTATGGTACCAGTGAAGTTGACAGCTTTTACTATTGTTTAAAGGCCAGCTGTTCATCAATGTTGACATATTTTACAGTTGTTCATCATACCAATAAAGTTGCTGAGACAGATTTCAGGGTTGTTACAGAGATGTTGACAGCTTTAACAATTGACAGTTTTTAGAGCGGTTCATCATACAAATAAAGTTGACAGATTTTACAGTTGTTTTCCATATCAGTATTGTTGACAGATTGCATGGTTGTCTAACATAACAGTTATGAAGAAGATACATTTTATTGATGTTTACAATACCAATACCCTATTTCTTCTAATTTTTTGAACAGCATTTTTAGACTTTGAAGCAGAAAAAAAAAACATATTTATGTCAACTGAGGCTAAATAGCGTGGCATGGATATGTTATTTATCCCAAGAACTAAGAAGACAGCTTGTGAAATTTGTTGAATGTTAGCAGAGTTTCTCTTGGCAAATGCCTGAGGTTAAGTTTTGCCGTCTGAATAATTAGAAGAAATAGGGTAACAGATTTTATGGTAGTTGTCCATACCTGTAATGTGGACAGATTAGCCAATAAGATCCGCTGTAGATAAATCTGTTCCTGGAGATACTGGGGGGAATAAAACACGTCTCTCCCATGATCAAACTTCTGTCGTACGGATACGCTCACATTCAGAACTTGACTCGTTACGTCAGTGTCGTCTTGAACGTTAATCACGAAGATGTTCCGTTCCTCCGTGCCGAAAATTGTGGCCAGTGCATCGCCGAAGAACTTAAAGAGTGGCGAGAGGAAAGCAGTCTGTGTCATGTTGTTGAGGCGGATGGTGACGCTGTTCTGTAACATGTCCGCGGTGACCAGGCGAACGTAGAGTTTGCATGTGGCCTTCACTTCGTTCTTCCCATCTGAAAATATTTAATATAAATATATTTAAACTTAAAGCTTATTTATGCTGATTAATACTTTTAATACGTTTAATACATTAATAAGACAAGGTATAATCTCACATAAAGCAGTTAACTACATGTACATGTACCCATCAAATTCAAATAGTTTCCTAATGAGATTATGGTAAATATTCTAATAATTCAATCACAGGAAATGAAATTTCTCCAACACAAAATTAGGGGTGATCAAACTTTTTAGAAGATGAAGTTGACAGAATTGTTTAAAATCATGCAGATAATCAAATTTGCCATTTTAATGATTTTGAGGGTGATCAAATTTATTATGAATGACCAATTGTGGTGGCGATTGAATTTCAATAGGGTGAATTATAGGAGGTATTGTCATACATGTAAATTATAGTGTTCACCAGCAAAATCAGGACAGGACTGCTATAAAAATTCACAACTGTCCGCTTCTACAAAGTAAATTTCTGTTGATAATATTCTAAAGTTAGTTATAGTTCACTTGAAAGTGGGTTATATTCGTGTTTTACAATAGATGGAGATACAGTATCACACTAAATCGAATCAAATCAAATGCATGACAAATAAAATAGTTTTATACAATTTTCACAATAAATATTAAAAGTTTGTTTTACATGTTCAAAGAGAATGACTGGACATGAACAGAAGGTAGCGTTGAATATGGAATATAATGAATGATTTTTTTATTTTTCATAGTTTTCTCAATTAAGTTTAAGGATATGTTTAGGCAGGGCGTAACCAGTCCAATACATAATTGTCATAATGGTGCAGTGAAGAGTATTGATCAATGCTGTTGGCCTCAGCACACATTACGCCTTCAGGGGGCACATGAAACTCTTCAGATATGAGAGATATTAAAAATCCATTAGACCAACCCTTCCTGTACACAGCTATCAACTCTACATGTATACCCAAGGGTGGACCCTAATTTTAGCATTAGAATTTTAGGTAATCTCGCTCTTTGAATCAAAACCACTATTTTTCCCCAACCCAGTGATACAGACGGTTACATTGTACATGTCTATAGAATTTTTATTTCAGTGATTGTGAAGACAAATGAACAGTTCAGCAATATCTCAACTCTCAATCTTGATCAAAACATTTAGTTCTACATGTAGTTTATCGCTTCACTTAAGGCAGTGCTTCGGATTTAAGAAGCGCGAGAGCGAAAGCGCTCAATCGCGCGCCTGAATCAAAATTTAGAGGCTCTTTTTTTCGCGCTTCTTGAATTTATCGTATGGAATAATCTTTATTTACCTCTAATAACTTTCCATGAAAACGCAAGACGTTTCGTTCTCGAAAATCCGGAAGTGTGCGAGCTCTTCTGGCAAAGGAGTTAAACTTGGTCCCCACCGAAACGTCCTCGCTTATAATTGGTTAAATTTCTACAGCTGTGTAAATACTGACCAATCACAGCGGCGGATACAGTTGCATTCTGTGTGTGGATATGTCGACGGACATATTGTTGTTGGCGCGCTCATCTGATTTTGGGATTTGTTTGATCGTTTGTGGTCGCGAATAAGCAAAATGGCTACAAAACTTCCACCAACAGTTAGATTAGAAACATTTAAACGGTGGTGTTCTATCGTATACGGCCGAAAACGGCATGGTACCGTAACAGAAGTTTCGCGCAAACTGCGCAAAACATTGACAAAATTCTCAAAGATCTCAGAATCCGAGGAAAGGCACAGAAAGAAATAAAGGAATAACTATGAAACACATCAGGGATAACTGGTTTCGCTTACGTTTATTATCAACATTTCATACATGATTGTCAGATAATATTGATGTCGCATTTCATAATGTTAAGAAGTTTGAAAATAATACTTTTCTTGCAAGAAGAATCATAAAATGAGAGTTACTAGTTACATCCCCATTCTCGTAAATAGCTCTTCTAACAGTTTTTAGAAGGGTATTTTTTAGAGGAGTGATCGCTCTTCTTGACAAAATTAGAAGAGCGATTTTTAGCTCTTCTGGATTTTTCAAATCCGAAGCACTGTTAAGGCACTTCAAAGATTAAATTGATTTATCATCCTTTTGAAAAAAAAACACCCATTTTTGTCATTCATTTAACTGGTGGATTTGCACTCAAGCGTCAATTTTAAAAGTTACATGTATAGTACATTTTATGCGAGTAAAAGAATCTGGCATCCACGAGCACAATAAACGATCAATTTTATTTTCAGGGAGCCTAACTGTACACTGCACACAAGCTATTTATTAGTCATGATAGCAGTACGTGTGTCATTGTACATGTATATTATTGCACAAACTATGACCTTATTTCTGATCTCGGCTGCTAACGATGTATAAATATGGCAGCTCTAGCAGATCAGTCTTATCATATCATTGATAAATAATAAATACAGCACTTCAGAAAGGCACTTAACCCAGACAGAAAAGCACATGAACAAAACTGTGCCTAGTTCACTGTATATAACCCACATATATACAAATATAGACAAATTCCAAACCAGAACAAAGTGAACTGACAGTTATATCTACGTACATTTTTGGTCCACAGAAAATCTCTGCGGTTCTATTCACATTTTATATTAAAAATTCCATTTCAAGCGTATCAATACATTGATCTGATATTGATCTCTATAAATTATTTCCCTGACCTCCCCATGATTATTGGTGGTCTAATGTGTGTGTTCAGTCAGGACTGTTCTGGACATGGACAGAAGCTAGGTTATTCTAATGAGCGGAATAAATTAGAGAGAAACTGAATTGGTATAAACAGGGTCTGGTCACTACTAGATCACTATGAATGTGCCTGCATACATGTAAAGGCAAAATTGGTACCGTAATAACTCTAATAATATCTGTCAATTAATGCATAGATGTTAAATGGTTCAATTATCCATGTTATCCAGAATATAAATGACTGACAGTTGGTAAAGGAGAAGAGTAGTTGGGGGGGGGGGGAGAGAAAAGTGTGGGGGAGGGGAATTTACAACCCACGCGATTGAATGCAAAAGCCGAAGGTGCAAAACACAGCAAGGTGGTCTTGGGGGCATGGTCAAATGGGGAAAAGTTTGAAACCTAGACGTAAAATGGCGATGATGTTCTTCTGTTCCATTAAAATCACCAGTACAGTCTAGCCTCACTGTAAGTTGCCTTGCTACAGTACTGATTCTGATATAAGGTGGATGCTATGTTGTCCAAATGTAACCAAGATCATTCAAACTTGGTCTATCAATAACAGCGTTCTAGAGAAGTTACGGCGCTGTAATATTCAACGTGCTTGTAACTCCATGGAATACATTTTCAAAGTAGTCTGGAAATAGTATTTACGCGTGTGAATTGTCGTCTTCTGAACAGGTTGAACAAATTAGTCCCTGGCGATATCGGAGAGGTCTCGCACACGAGATATTATTGGAGAGATAAGAGATCGTGAGGCCAAACAGACCAGACAATCTAGGATGGTAGAGAAGATAATTAGGTAATTTACTGTACAATATTCATTGGACCAGCAGGGTCAGGATGAAAGGCTAGACATGCCCTGACACTTGACTCCCTGTAAACACACTACCTGTGGAATTGGACCCATTCAACCATGAATACCAGTCTACAACCTGATTGTGGCCCCAACAATAGTGGCTGGGACTCTACTACACAATACAGAGCATTTCATTTATTTCATATCATTCTACCCAGTTCATGGTGTTTGTGTAGCCAAAAATGTTTCTTTTCTTCGCAGAAGGATATTTAGATTGCGAATAAACCCCCAGGCGAGGTTTAAAAGACCAGGTCATCTGAATGTACATGAACGGTAAACTGTGAATGGTCAATTTGTCAGGTATGAACAGCTGACAACCATAAATAAACATATTTGTATATAAGGGAATTCCTGATTAGTAGCCAAGAGAAAAAACTTGTTAACAAAGACCACCAAAGGTTAATATTTACCTGAATTCCGACCATAAAAGAACTGTTTGTGAATGTAGAAAGCATGTATGTATAAAACTGAGTGAAGTACTTATGCAATTCATGTTCACACAGATACATGTAAATGTATATGTTCACATTTTATGCATGTTCGCATAATCCATATTACGCAATATCATTAGCCATGATGTAAACTTTTCAGCTTTTTTTCTCATCCCTTTGAAGTTTGTGATCAATGAATCACTTCCTAATATTTGCTAATTCCACGTAACTGAGCAAATAATGCTAACCTGCAAGCTATTTTGCAGTCTAAAAGTATTTAACAAAAAAATGTGCATTGTATGACTCGACTACAACTATACATTGAAAATTAGAGGTCCTTCCTCCAGCCCAGAACAACCAATTCTCAGGTTGAGCAACTTTCCTCAGACTGTTGCCCCGAGAGACAACCATGATCGTCAGGGGTGTCAGGACATTTTGTGCATCTATTGTACAAAAGAAATACATACACAACAGAAGTTATGAAAACAGAAAGTTGAGACACTTTAACCTTTCAACCCTGAAGTAAATAATTTCTACAGGATCAGTATTTAATATTCATCCATACCTCCCAGTTATGTGACAATTATACTGGAATGTTTTTGTGTATGCTTACGTTGAGTTTTCATCCACAGATATCTGCTGGTCTTAGATCTTATCACAAGTTTTTACCCACACTGACTGGGGAGATCTGTTTGCCTGGATAATAGCCTGTCGTATAGATAGTGAAGATATGGACTCTCAAACACATTCAGTACAATGCACAGGTAGTTGGAAGTCATGGGGGAGTAAATAAAACTTCAAGGACCTTGGATATGGTACAGATAAATTTGAGATTGGGTTCAGGTTGCCATATAATTGGAGAACATTCACTTTGTAGTGCATACAATTCATGTAGTGTTAACATAACGCAAGGGTCTGGAACAGAGGCCAAAAATTGTTTTTTTCGAAGGTGGTTTACAGGCCTGGTAGTTGGCTAGTTTGTTCCAACAGTACCAATTTGTCACATTGAATTCCTTGGCAAGATAGTTTGCTACTATTTTTCAGTAGCCACTTACTAGATAATGAAGCCTGGGAGATGGGGGGGGGGGGGGGAGTTGAATTGATCATAGTATGGTTGCTGAAAACATACCCTAGTAAGGGCAGGCCCCAAGCAAATTCTAGGCTTCAGTTCTGAAGCATTCAGTGGCATTTTCCATACTGATTTCAGCTTGAAATCTTCAGATGGTCATTGAAATATCATTCAAATCAAACCATATGCTTCATAAGAAAATCAATCTCATTTAATTGAATATGGACATGCAAGGACAAATGTGAAATAACATATCCATACACTAACGACTTCGATACCAGTGTCTTGTCAAAGCATTGGAGCCAAATGTTCCTTTCAATAATCAACATGTCTAATTACTGGGAATTTTAACTTTCAATGAAAATGTCCAGAGGGAGAGGGAAGAGGAAGGTCAATATTATGAAACATCCATATGGAAGACTGACATCGAAAGTACAGTCTAGCCTCGCTATAACGTGCCTCAATACAGTGCTGATTCAGATTTTAGGCTGGTGCTGTCATGTCCCCCAAATTAACAAATTATGCGTATCATTTCAACCCTTTCATAAGTCTGAAAATCTACATGTATAAGGTGGTTCAAATTTGGTCCTCCAATAACAGTGTTATACTGAGGCCACACTGTGGTCATTCTACATTCGTTTATTACAACACCATCAGGAAAGCAGTGGGCATGAACATGGATTGAGATGTAAATGAATGAAGATGTAAGCAAAAGTGAAAATGATGCCTTAACTTTCATTCGTATTCTCCCTCAGCTATAATAATCATGTTCAATGGGAAGAGCAGCTTGCACAATAGTGCCAGAAGAAACCGCAAGTGCTGGTTCTGTCAGTTGATTGGTTAACTGGACCAAACTTGACAAATAGGAAGTGACAATCACAGAATCTGATTGGATAACAATCACAGAATCTGATTGGATAACTGGAATTGTGCAAATACCCCAGGATCACAGACAGAGAATAAAGGTTTAACATCGCAGTGTGAGTGAATATGATTTAACGTCGCTTCAACATTATTTCAGTCATATCACGATGTTTTGTTCCTATTCTTTTTCACACCTGGAAACCACATGCAGGCCTTATTTTTTGACGCGAACGCTCGTTCAGGTTACGTGAAGGTTACGCAAATCGTATTTTACGCGAACGGTCACCGTTCACGTGGGGCGAATTTTATCTGCTAGCTTATTTTCATAAGTCGGCAGTGTCTGTCTGCACAAACTGGAAATAAAATAAGTGGCGACAGTTATATTTGCGCGTATACCATGCACTTTCTCTTTCTCCTATTGTCGACTGGCAGGCTAATTTACACGGCCGTGGTTGTTTGATAAATCATGAATTGCTTATGGCCTGGTTAAATTGTTTGTGTCGGAGTGGTTTCGTTTTCACTGGCCAGACAATTACGCATGCCCAGATGGAAATAGGTCAGCACTGCCAGAAGTTGCCTGGAATAGAAAGTGAATGACCAACTAGTGGACCCCCTCTAGGAAGCATTGCTCCATAATTAGATTGGCTGGGGGAATTCCCCACAGCCCGGTCGCTGCAAATCAGCATGCACAGGGTGGTTGTCGGGTCTCTCGTCAATAAAACAATGCTGATTAGTCTATGTTATTCTCAATAAAACAATGCTGATTAATCATATATACACAGGTATAGTATATTGGGAGCGTGAGGTAAGAACAACATCCATTAATCAGCATTGTTTTATTGAGAACAAGTGCCACGGGTTATAAGTTTGTACCCGAAATGTGACATCTGGAACGTATTTCTTTCATAGTTTTTACAGCATGTTGACCTCAACACGTGCTGCCAGCCCCGGGCGATCTCAATCATGAAGTCTGGTGATCACGGGGGGGTGGAAAGACCGTCGCATGCAAATTACAACACCACCATTCTTGAGTTTTGTATTCGAATGAACCGTTACCTTATTCTTATGTCATTGAAATAATGCCACCGTTTTGACGGGTATAAAATATTCATATGATCAAATAAATATGAACTCGTGTTCAGCTTTGTTACACCTTTCACCCCTGTTGATTTTGTCAAGTGAGTCTATCCCGGCCAGTGTGGTTCATGTCCAAAAACAATGAAAACTGTGGGGGAGATGGATTGTAGTTAAGTTTCTCCGTAAATCAAATAGCATTTCGTTGGTATTTGTTCTCTTATTAACAGTAAGATAATCTTTATTCTTTTCACACTAGTGTAATGTTCTCATGGTTTCGGGAGAATGAATATCTTTTTGTTTGAACAATGGGAGAACAGTTAATTGTGTATGCGTGCTCTTTCACCCCTGGAGTCAAAATCAGAATGGGACAGACATAAGCCTCATGGCAAACTGATGATACGGACTAGAGTGGGTTTACAGATTGGATTTACAGCTGTTCTATTATAAATTAAGGTTAGATTCCGTCGGTTTATAAATGGTATGGCAATTAATCATTAGTGAATACACAATAGTCGTGTGACGGGAAAATATCACGATGTGGCTGTCAAGTGTCGTACTGTCCATGTCAAGCAGTTTGAATTTGCCACAATTACCGGGGCAAGAGAGAGCAGCGGCATTACGTCAGCGTGGTCGGCAGTTATTTTTTTCTCGTATATTGTTCGTGTCCTTGAGCAAATGGTAATATGTATTAAATTTACGTAACCTTTCACGTAACCGATCGGTTAGGCAGCGAACTTGGTGCGTAACCGAACGATCGGTTACGTACGCAAAAAATCACGCGAACGGTAAATCGTTCACGCCAGATTTTGAAAAAATAAGGCCTGCACATGGGTAGGGTCCTATTCCTTTTAACATCAGGGACCCCACGGGTGGGGTCCTATTAATTTTCACAACCAGAAACTCCACGGGTGCCCCAGTTAGTCGCCTCTTTTGACAAGCTCTCTGAGGAGCTGAGTCCTATTCTTACCATGACCTGGAGTGTGCACAACGACCCCCTGGGTCAATCCTCGGGAGCCCCACAGGCGGTTTAACATCGCATTAAGCAATATTTCATCTACATGTAGTGATGACCCTATGATAATAGGTTTTGTCCAGTTTGTGGTACAATCCTGGGAGCATAAATTTTCACATTACTACATGACAAAGCCAAGGGAGAATTACTTTATGCCAGACTAACTCCCAGTTTATCCCACACCTTTGTTAAAATGATGCTTGATGATAGTGAATGTCCACCAAACATGCCTCTGTAGTCTAACTTGGCTAATTCCAAAGTAAATGGCAACCAGCAGTTCAAGATGTCTGCTCAAGTGTCATGGTTTCTAAGTTCTAAGTTCAGTCCTTCAAACTCTGTACACCTCAGTTTAGCCAGAAAACGAGCCCGTTGAGCGTATAGATTTTTCCTGCAAACAAATGCCAGCAAATTTGGCTGTGAACCTGTTTGCAGATTTGCTTTTACTCACTCGGTCAACAAGAGACTTTCAGTTAAATGTTGGCTATTCTTCAAGTCTGGCACAGTGGCACGTGTATCACCTTGCAACTTGTGACTGTCAAACCCGGGAAGCGTTGAGTGATATATCCTACACCGAATAGTCTTACAGAGATATGTAAACTGGTTTGGTTTGGATTGATTGGGCATTCCATCGTAATACAATGGGCACTGGTCATACAGAGTATGCTGTGCAACCAGTTCCCCCACACTGCCCTACACACGCTCCCTTGTACCAATGACGCATAGCCACTGATAATAAATATCTAGATGGCAAGGGAGTACATGCACATGTCCATCAGGAGATCGAGGTAACTCAACGGAAATCTCAAAACTATATCTCTTCACATAACTCAAAAAGGTAGTTCGGCAAAGTACAAAATAACCATTAATGCAAGTTGAGGTGGAATCAGGAATCACACTTCGCGTTGTGTCACTGTGTTCTGAATGTCATGGTGCGATAAAAGTTCTAAGATAGTGTAGGAAATGTAAGGGCAAAACTGTCATTGCAAAGCGTCACGACCAGTAGGTTGATGCGCATTTTGCGACATCATCTCAGGATCTGGAGCCAAGTACAGGTGCTGTCATGTTTTTCAGAGAATGTCAGAAGTGTGATTCCAATGCCCGTGATATTAAAAAATGAGGTCACAGAAAACTGTTCAACATAGCTGATCTCAACCACCAAATAACTTTTATCAAAATATATTATTTGCTGAATATTTTTTAAATGACGCTACTATACCTTTTAGTGTACATCCTGTGACATGTAGTCCACTAGTTTCAGGACAGACAAGATGTAAGGGATCACACTTTTTTCTATGTCAAGAAAAAGGGCGGCATGGGTATTTAAAATTAAGATTATACCTGGACTCCTTCATTCTCCTTAAAACATGAATCATGTAATACCTATATTCACTATACGACTCCCCAGGGTGTTATCTAGAATTGAGTTTCAGGGCATCCGACACCGCCCGAAAAAAAAAATCCGAGGGTCCGCAACTCACGAGGGAGCGAAGCGACCAAGTCTGAGGGAGAGCAGCGACCGTAGGGGGGAGAGTCCGAGAGGGAAGTTTCCCCCCTCGCGGCGGCAGAAGATTATTTATAATTGCCATTTAAATTGAAGGCCTGAGAGAGCGTCTTGAGATGGATTTTATTATAAAGATTAACAGCAGGAACGTCTGTTTAAAGTGCTACATATGTATTACCGCGATAATTTGAACTTGGAAGCAGACATTTTCCGGGACGGTCGCTAATCGAGCCGATAGACCGACGTGGTGCAGAGCACATGAACAGCTTTTGATAGCGAGAGCTGAAAAACATCATGGCAAACAAAATTATGCCCTCAGGTTTGTAACCAGTCTCACACATTTTGAGAGGTACATGGATCTCCAACCAGAGAGTGAACAAGTAACCTAACACCAATGATTGTACATGTACATTGATCCCAGTGAAGTCAGCGATATCTTAACACTGATCTTATAGAAATACACAATGTCCTGTAATTACACAGCAATAAAAGGGGCGACTGCTCCACAAAATACAACAAACATGACCAACAGGGTTTTGAGTTCCAGTGAAAATAAATCAAATGCTCTGAGACATGCAATGTTTAGCCACTTTGTAAAGGTTACATATCTACATGTCAGGGTTATATCCAGGAATTTGAAGTAGTGTCCTTATTTGAAAAAAATAATGCCGAGCGCAGCGAGGTGTAGCTTACAGGCCGGGGTCCAGGGGCCGCCTGGAAGCTCTGGGGTCTTAGATGCTCTCAGGAGCATTCGAGCCCATTTCTGGCTATTTAAATGTCTTGTCAGATACCTGTAGATAATGAACAATTTACTTCTTTTTTTCCAAATTTTCACCACATTCAGGCTGATCTTGCTTGTGTTTCAAAATGACAAAACTGAGCAGGGACTTGCTGCATGAATTTCCAGATCATTTACTTCCACGTGCTGTCAGATTGATACTATACCATGATGCCAACTTTGACTAAACTAATAACAACTAACCTTTTTGCTGATTAGACTAGGGCTCAGGGGCCGTCTAGGCGCCGAGAAACTCTGGGACCCTTGATGCATGTCTTGTCGATCAGACAAGCATATCATGCACATTTTACTTCTTGTTTAATCTGATCATCTGCTTTTAAAATTATTTACAGCTGCTGCTTTCAAAATTTCTATTGAATAGATTCCTCTGTACAGTATTTTTATACCATGCTGTATATCATTCGAAGCTGATTCTCTTCCCACCTCGACTGCCTCAACGGGTTGAACATAATTTGTCCCAGCTTCGATGCCTGCATCATTTTCCATGTCGTGTTCAACATCTGCTGACCTGTGTTTTCAATACCGGCAGCACAGCATCGAGCAAAGAGAACGTCGACTTTGTGGCAGTCAGACCCTTCATCTTCCTTTAGTTTTTTTTTTTCAAATGTCCAGCCAACACACCGCATCCTCTTGTGCGGCCGCTACCCTTCGTATTTTCCCCCAGACCAACCTTTCTGTCCCACCATGACGGACAACGCGAGAACGCACACGCTGCCTAGCTCTCCAGACACTCGCAGACGTACATATTTCCGACTTCATTCATAGTATAGACCTCTGCCTGGAGAACGAAAACTATCGCGCCCCCAGTGGCCAACTTATCAATGGATAGATGCATAGTTGTCTCCCTTGCCATAAGTTGTCTAACGCGAGTTGACACACACTCGTCCAGGTTTACGGCTTTCAAACATCGTAAAAAATCATCATTTGATTTTTGAAAAAAATCATTTGATATTTTGCAAAAACATATTCATTTTTAATTCATTTGATTTTGTACCTGTGTCCGTTTTACGGACGCTGTGAGACCCTAGATCTAACCCTGCATGTAGATCCTTGTACATGTAGGCTATTTACATCGAAGTACAGCCCCCACGACAGAGTTCGAATTTGGCACATGTCCGTCAGTCCGAGACTGGTAAAAAATCAAACGGACTGGTGTGAGTGACTGGACAACAAGTCCGTCGGACTGGTAACAAAAAAGCTCTCAGTTCATTGTGTAAACTATTTCTCTGGATATCTTCGCACAATTTGTAAAGAATGAAAAACGAATGGTCTGTTTTCTGTTACCCGACCGAGTCTAATAGATTGTGTGAGTCTAAAAAAATTTCCAGCAAATTCCAACGAAATCACGACCACGGCCGCGTTTTACGACAACAACAACAACCTTAAAGCGGTGCGAACAGTGTCGGCATACCGTAAAGTGTGACTGTAATGCAGCATGGCAATGCAGGTTGGCGATCTTTTCAGAAAATAAAGCTCCCAATTCCAGGTCGGGAATCGAGAAATCAGCAACATGATTACGCTTCAGTCGACCTGATCATGTTCACCAGGACAATTTTAAACATATTCTCCATCAACTTCGAAAGAAATCTACTGATTTTTTGGCTTGAAATGGCGTTTGTAGAAGCAGTGTTTTTCGCGACGACACTTGCGGTGAAAGTCGCCGTCAAAGTCTAGCCGACAGGGTTTGTCGTCTGTGATTATCTTCAAGAAATTTAAGATTATTAATTTCTTATTTAGTAGCAACCATTACAGAGCAAAAAATATTAATGATGACAAATGTTCCCACATCATCTTTTATTTAATATTAACGGACTAGTAAAAATATTTGCGGACTGGTTACATTTTTGGCTCACCAGTCCGGCGGACTGGTTCAAATTTTTCTTAAATTCGAACACTGCACGATTAGAAATCCTGCTCCAGTAAATATTCTTGTGGAATTGAAATACCCCCCATTCAACACATTGTTAACAGCCCAAGGGGCTTCAGGGTGCGAAATAGCCCTTTGCCCGGTTGCCCGGGGCAACCTAAATTTCCTTTGGGCAACCAAATTCTGTCCAAATTGCAATGCATTTGGATGTGTTAGTTGCCCGTGCTTGCCGATGGGCAACTAGAATTTGTTTGTCTATTTCATTCCCTGGGCTTCAATATACGCCTGTACATCTAGAATTACACTGGTCCAAATTTCAAGGCCTTGGTCCAAATTGGTAGTTAGCAATTCAGAGAAAGGTCTAAGATTTTGTGCTTATGAGAACCTAACAATTATGAAACCTAACAATTATGAAACCTAATACTGAATGATAAACTAAAAGGGGCTTAAATTTTGGTTACTAGGTGACCTTGAAACAAGAGCCAAGAGCTCACATATCCAACAATGAAATCGACAATAGTCAAACAAGAAAATATTAATGCAAGAAAATCAAATGCCATATACATGTAGGGGAGACAACTCTGAATAGTCCAACCTAACAATAGTCAGTTGAACTGGATTTAGTTTTGGGGGACTGTGACGTTGACCTCCTGACCTCAAAATGAATAGGGAACCTTTTTGCCCTTCGAGCAAGGTATAATTATGTTTGATACCAATCCATACATGGAGTGAGTGAGTGAATAGAATTTAACATCGCTTTCAACAATATTTCAGCTATATCACGACGAACCAACTAAGCACCACCCAGCCCAGTTGTGTTCCTGCTACTTCCTAAGAACAAATCTTTGAAGCAGCATGGAACCAGACACCCTCCATCCACCCTATAAAACACCGAGGACAGTGCACAAGACACAGACAGGACGCTTACATGGCGCAATAAAGACAAGTGATATTACAGTGCTAGACATCACATTATCAAGTTCCTGTTGCTTCTCAGCAAAATGCATTGAAGCAACAGGAACCTGAACCCACCCAACCACCCGCTCCGCTGGAGATATCGCACTGACAACAAATGTTAATAGACGGATAGATGGACAGAACTCACCATTGGATTTTACCACCTTGTCATCGATGGGCATATAATTATAAATGTGACTTAATGATTTCCTGATTTTGGGGTGACTTTGATCTTGACCTAAAGTTGGTACATGACCCATCGTTTCCCCTTAATATATCTAGAGACACACAAAATGATGATTTTTAATAATTTCAGGATTTGAGTTCACAGTGACCTTGACCTTTACCCTTGCCCTACATTTTGGTACGTGACACATGTCCCCCTAATGTATCTACTGACACAAAAAATGATCTTTACTTTTACTGATTTCTTAATTTTGGGATAACAGTGACCTTTGACCTTGACCTAATTTTTGGTATGCAACACATCTTTTTCCCCTACTGAATCCACTCACAAAAAATTTGCAATTTTCAATAATTTTCTGATTTTAGGTCACACTGACCTGTTGATCTCTGACCTTGATCTACATTTGGTAGGTGACACATCGCCCCCACTTCCAGGGTATCCATTCACCAAAAATTGGAACTGTAGATAGGAAACTGTTAATGATCAATGAATCCCAGTTTTTAGGCCACAGTGACCACCTAGTGTATCCACTCACAAAAAATTGCAACTGTGGATAGAAAATGGTTACAGATATGTATAGACTGGACAATAATAGTTCAGTGATTTCCTGGTTTTTAGGCCAGTGATCTTTGACCTCTGACCTTGATCTCCATTTTGTTAGGCGACACATCGTCTCCCCTCAGGGTATATCCACTCACCAAAATAGGAACTGTAGATAGAAAACTGTCCCAGATATAGACCAGACACGGGACGGACAGATGGATGGAAACCGCCATCACATGCTCAGGTCTGCCTTTCGGGTGGGTGTATAAACGCTGTTTACATGTGAGAGGTGATCAAATTTATCAGAATGACTGATCAGAATTTGACAGAAGACAAAATTTGGGGTAATTGAATGTTGAAGCTCAACTCACACTACGCACATTTTGTTGTATTGTTCGTGTTTTTGTTCACGGTAACCTTACACTGCGAACATTTTCTCTTGACCGCCAGTTGCCGCGATCAAATAGCGAGGCCATTTTGCTTCGTCACATGACCGACAGCTGCCAGTTGATTGGATAACTGTTGGTAAATGTTCGGACACATGTTCGCGAGCACCACACACTGAAAACAAAGACTGATTTGAGGACGAAAACATTATCAAACAGGTTTGATTTCTCGAACTTGTCCGTCGAACAGAATGTTCGGGTTTCTGGGCACCTCACACCGCAGACAAAACATGTTCTGAACAGTGTTTTTGTTCTAATACAACAAAATGTTCGTAGTGCGAGTTGGGCTTGACGTTATTTTTAACATATTTTCCAGTCATATCACGATGGTGCCTAAATATGCCAGAACACGAGAGTGTCCACAATGGGCCTTTTGCCCTATTCGTAATGCCGGTTTCGGCCGCAAGGTGGCGCTAGCACTCACGGCACTTTTGGTCTGTTCCGGTTGTCTGCTACACTGAACATATTTCGTCTCGTTTCGTCAGATTTTCTCACTGATGGAGACGTCTTTGGTAGTTTACGTAAGTATAGTCATCAAGTCTAATTTTTACTCGTTTGTACAAGCATAATAAAAGCCAGGGCTTCGTGTTTAGCGTGAGTGATAGCTCACCTGCACGCAAACACTCACGTAAATTCATGTCACGAGAGTGATTTTAGCTCACGTAAACTGTCACATTTTATATTGTATTATATTGCAATCACTCGCCTGACTTTTAAATACCCTCTCCTAAATATTTTGACGTGAGCTATTTTTAGCTCGCGCACTAATTCTAAACACGAAGCCCTGAAAAGCCGCTTTGTCAACAAATTGGGCAATCAAAGCTCGTCGTTATTGTTGTTATAAAACATTTGTTTAGTTATACTAGAGACTTGCGTGTCATCGACTCAGGGATAAAGGATTACTGTACCGTACGATTGTCGAGGCATTATCACTGATAATATTGTCGCGGTTCTCCTGGCTTCAATCGGCTTTTTTAGATAGTAATTAGATAATTAAAAAATTTAAAATAAGTAGCTATTAGTGCAAAAACTACATGTACTTCCTCGGTATTTATGAGAAGTTAATTAATTTCCTGTTCAGTGTGTCTTTTCACAATAAAATTATGAAACACTATCAGCAGTCCCAACTGAGGCGGGTTGGGTTCTTGTTTATCACATTATAATCATACAGCTACATTAACAGCTACATGGTAGTCGGGTTAACTAATAATCCGATTATTTCTCACAGTACTTGATCAAACAAACTGGCCCCTGCTGATTGTTTTCAGTAGAGTGTAATCAGGCTGAACTGCCGGCCACCCACCATGTTTTATAACAACAACAACGACGAGCTTTGATTGCCCAATTTGTTGACAAAGCGGCTTTTATTATGCTTGTACAAACGAGTAAAAATTAGACTTGATGACTATACTTACGTAAACTACCAAAGACGTCTCCATCTGTGAGAAAATCTGACGAAACGAGACGAAATACAATACGCGCCTTCCCTCCTGCACATGTTCAGTGTAGCAGACAACCGGAACAGACCAAAAGTGCCGTGAGCGCTAGCGCCACCTTGCGGCCGAAACCGGCATTACGAATAGGGCAAAAGGCGGATTCCTTTTATCCTGGACACTGATCAGCCCGGCCAGTACAGCATCTGGTCACCCATCCAAGTATTGACCGAGCTGAACGTTGCTTAACTTCGGTGATCTGACGAGAACCGGTCGTGCCCAACGCTATACGCCGTACCTTAGAGGTTACTGATTCTAATTGCGCCGACTTACAGAACTCGGTCCTGAACAACTACAGGTACATCAGTCACCTGGCATCAGGGCAATGTGTACCTCATACTGTCACATAGATATGAACATACTCTGTGTCAATCATATACAATAACACAAACTTACTGAATCGTTAGGAATTCCTGGGGAAATCAATTAGAGGATCTAACACTGACAGTGAGAGGTTAATTTTCTGATAATTGGAAAACACTTTTACAAGTGAATTTCCAAAGAAAAAGATTTGCACCTAAAATATTGAGTCAATCTCAGTTTCTGCCATGAAGACATTGTCAAAATCATGATGGCCACTACCATGACTACATGAAGCACACTCAAGTTGGAAAGGGAACCAAGATGCCAGGTTGGGCCTTTTAATAAAAATCTCTACCAATGAAAAATATTTCAAAGGTTATCTTACACAAATTTTGTGGTATTTGAAACACTCTGTAAGTAACACGCTGTGCTTCTGCGAAAAATCTGGAAGCCGAGGTCACATGGGCTTTCCCTGGAAATCTAAACAGAGACACAGATGGTTCAGTGTTAATATTGATCTGGATTTTTTCTTCCTCAATTCTTCAAATTGATGTCTACGTTTTAATTATTTGTGTTCACTTTTTCTTCTCCCTGGTGTTTTCTACTTGCACATGGCATGTTATGGATTTCATGGTAGAACTAGTGGAACCGCACACAACTCAAGGTAAGATGGAAAGAGTTTGAAACCAATGCAAGAATATATACTGCATTTTACAGAATTTATCTTTATAAAATACATTTATGTATGTAAATAAAATGTAAGCTTACATTCACTGCAAAGCTGCATGTACATGATGTACACATATATACCAGTAGATTATGCATAGAGCTAATTGACACCAAAAGAGTTCAGAAAAATATCAAAAATTAAAACATAATACACATAGTGTAAATCATATGCAAGTTTGCCATAAATTGCTGGTTTCTGTATTTTGCCCTAATGATGACTAGGGATTTGGACTCCAACAGCCCAGGAGAAGAGATCTGTTTTTAACTCTCCTCGGCATATTGTCCTTTGTCAGCTATAGCTGGCAAAGCCCTATGAAATACATGTTATTTTCAATTTTATTCTAATCCAGACTTTCCATGGGTCAAAATGTCCCAGGTTTTCAGGTCAATTGAGGCCATCCCAGTGAGATTGAGGTCATCCGTTACACACTTAAATTGTAATCTTAATGGAGTGTCAACTTTTTTTTTTACTCCTGCCAAAATGCAATTTCCAGAACGAAAACTTGAAAGAAAAAAGGAACAAAAAAAAACAGTTGAGAATATTATCTTACATATCCTCATGCCTGCATAATATTATAATTTACAAGACTATCTTCTCTTGAGATTATAGAGTTTTATCACAATTAGCTGCACAAGTTGCAATTTGACTTCTTTGACTTTTCAAATTCAAGACAAAACTCACATATTGACGAACTGTGCTTAAATTTTACTCGTCAGCAGATTGTTTTGGTCGTAAAAACGAGTGCATGACCGAAGATTTTTACCCCTGCTTTCATTATTTAGTTACACAGCTTTTCAACAAATTGACCGATTTCTTTTGAGTTTTGCCAGGAAAGCCATGGGACCAAACAAATGTCGCCTATCAAATTGATGTCTGTAGGTCAAATGAGGTCAAGGTCACTGTGGACTGAAAATCAGAATCAATAAAATTTTAAAAAATCGCAAGTGGATCTATGAAGGGAAGAGCTCACGAAGTGAAGTTGAGGTCAAAGGTCAGTTTGGTCAGTGGATCTGAACTTTCTTTAGATCTCAGAATAATTAACACAGAGGGAAAACACAAGCCCTTTTTCTCAGCTCAGTTTTAAATAAACAGATACGTGTACCCTCCTCTTGATTTCTAATTGTACACATCCTTTATTTGTTACAAGTACATATAGTTTACCTGTGATTATACTGGGAGTGGAGGCAGAAACACCGGAATACAACACCAATCTGCAAATATTCTGCCTCAACACTAAGATTTTCACAATAAAGATAATAAGCTTTGAAAGCTCACAATGTACAAAACCTTTCACACAAATACTCGTTACCTAGCATTATTAGCGTCGTTCATAACTTCTATGAAACAATTACTCTTAAGTGCTGCCGCCGCAGGGGAATGTCTTTGTTCAGAATATCTTCAACGGTAATAATAATTTCAAAATCAGCCAGCCGTATCCTGTCAGCAGTCGACATTTCTTGTTTTAGAAACATTAAACTGAACGCGAGTCCCCGCATTTACATGCGGTTTAACATCTATTTACCTGTCCAATTACATATTATGTACTAAGGTCGCCCATCAGACATCAAAATTACGATGTGCTAAGTCAGGGCTTCCTGTCTAATCCAGTTACATGTACATATATACAACATGAAAAGACGTAAAGGTCAAAAGAATTTTTTTTTCAATCCTGGTCACAGAAACTTTTGCATGTAGCTGTCTCTCGAACTTGAATGAGTCACCATAATGTACAATAAGGGTCTGCAAGCGAAGGATGTTGTTGTAACCGAATTGATGTCATCTCGGGAAAGATTCAATACATGTACATCAAAATTAACAAGGTCTACATGTATATAAGTCTCTGATAGTTTTATCACTTCATATCACACACTAGCAACATTCTGCACAAGGTGTTACTTAGCCAGAGACCTGTCCACATGTATTCCACATTTGGACAGGCAAACATTGGAAAATTTAACATGCGAGAGATAGGAGAAAATTACAACCCGAGTCTGCATACATTCAGATCTGTTTAAAACTGTTCACTGCAATTCAATTGCTCTATAAGAATTTAAAAGTGTCCTTCAGTGAAAGTTTTTGATTCAAACAAGTTCAAATGCAGTCTATGGTAATCTCTCTAATATTTCAGTTCCTATATCAAAATTCAATCACCCCCAATTTTGGAGACAAAATTCAATCGGTGGTTCTAATAAATTTTATCACCCTCTAAAATCATTGAAATAATGAAGAAATATGGGATTAAAAGCATGATCATGAACCATTTTGTCAACATCCT
>JAVTVY010009774.1:0-48452 GCA_036873755.1 Hanleya hanleyi
GAATCCCATGAGTTGATCACCCGTTTGATGGAGTATTTAGAGAAAGTCAGTGCGGTCAGTACGGAATTGTTGGTGGCCAAGTTCGAGGACGTACTGGCCCAGCTGGACGACCGCATTCCTGAACCGGGTGTAGCATTCAGCGATGATGAAGAGTCCGAGTCCGAGTCGCAGCCGGAATCCCAGTCGCAGCCTCTGCAGTCGCAGGATGTCCCTTTACCGAAACCGTATGCGGCGAAATTGAAGTTACGGTTCCTACAATATTTAGGTCAGTTACCGGTGCTCGGCTTCAATTCGGGACGATACGACTTGAACATGGTGAAGGAATTTCTCTACCCTTACTTGGCGCAGTCCGATACCCTCAATTCGGTGATCAAGAAGGTTAATAACCATATGGCCCTCACTACCACATCACTGCATTTTCTCGATGTATGGAACTATTTAGCTCCTAATTGTAGCTATGACCAGTGGGTCAAGGCCTATAATTGTGCCCAAACGAAAGGTTACTTTCCTTACACCTATATGACGAGCCTGGATCGCTTAGAAGACACCCAGTTGCCACCCCGCGAAGCGTTTTACAATGACCTGAAAGGGGCAGCTCTGCCGGAGGCCACCTACATCGAACTCCAACAAGTGTGGAACCGTCACAGCATGAAGACGTTGCGCGATTTCCTGGTGTGGTATAACAACCTAGATGTGGTTCCCTTTCTCGAAGCGGCCGAGAAAATGGTGCAACTCTTTCGTCGCCAAATGCATGTGGACATATTCAAGGAGTGCTTAAGTTTACCCGGTCTAGCCCTTCGCCATTTGTTTCAAGAGTGTTCCACCTACTTCTCGTTGGTACAACAGAAAGATGCAGACATGCATGATTGTCTGAAGAAGAACATTGTGGGCGGCCCTAGCCTTATTTTTCACCGCTACCACGAGAAGGATGTCACGACACTGCCCAGTGGCAAACCGTGTGCCAAAATCATTGGCTTTGATGCGAATGCCTTGTACTTGTGGTCGCTCGCCCAACCCATGCCCAGCGGTCATTATACGCGTTGGTGTGCAGAAGGACGGCATTTTACGCCGCAACGGTCACCGTACAAACATCTCGCCGACCAGTGGTTGGACTGGGAAGCCTATCGACGGGGAATTTATATTCGTCACCAGACCAACGCCACAGAGAAGCGGATAGGAGACCGCCGACTCCCCGTCGATGGGTTTGCCCTTGTCCAAGGAACACCGACCGTTTTCCAGTTTTATGGCTGTTACTGGCACGGCCACGAATGTCATTTCAGCGCAGGATGCTTCAATCAGCGACGTGGAAAATCGGCACAAGAATTACGGGAAGAAGTAGTGGCCAACGGGGATTACGTGAAAGAGCGAGGCTTCCAGCTCATTGAGATGTGGGAGTGTGAATTTCACACCATGTGTAAGGCCCTGCCCCATTCACAACGGTTCCTAAAAGAACGTGAGTACCCCTTGAGTCGTCGGCGACTGCTGAGTATGCCCCAGATGTTGGACGCCATTCGTTCGGGGCAGCTCTACGGCTTTGTAGAATGTGATTTGCATGTTCCCGACACTCTCAAGCCCCTCTTCGCCCAGTGTCCGCCTATCTTCAAGAACACGCTGGTGGGTCGGGCGGATATTGGAGAGACCATGGGCGCCTATGCGGAGCAACACGAGTGTTTGCCTAAACCTCGCCGCATGTTGATTGGGAGTATGTGGGCCGAAAAAATCTTGCTGGGCACGCCCTTACTGCAGTGGTACATGAAGCACGGTTTGGAAATTACTCAAATCTATCAGGTAATCCAGTACGTACCTGAGGCTTGTTTTGCGGAGAATGCCGACCTCGTGACGAAGGCCCGTCGTCAAGGTGATCAAGACCCGAGTCAGGCCATCATGGCTGAATGTTGGAAACTCACTGGGAATGGTTATTATGGAAAAACCGTAACGAACCAGGATAAACACGTCAACGTGAACATTTGTACTACTACCCAAGCCCGCAAAAGAGTGAATTCCCCTCTGTTTAGGTCCGTGGAGGTGATCGATGACGACACTTATGAAGTCACTTTAGCCAAGAAGACTATCCGGTATAACTTACCCCTGCAGATTGGATGTATGGTCTACCAGGTGGCCAAGCTGAGGATGCTGGAATTCATATATGATTTTATGGGTGTCTATTTTAACCCCTCAGACTGGCAACTCATGGAAATGGACACCGATTCGGCCTACATGGCCGTCTCCAACGCCGACTGGGAGTCCCTGGTGAAACCCGAGTTACGGGATCAGTATGAGGCGGAACGGGACCAGTGGCTACCCCGACGCGATCACTACACCTACGACAAGCGGACACCCGGGCTCTTCAAGCTGGAGTGGAGCGGAGATGCTATGATTGCGCTCTCCTCTAAGACCTACTACTGTTACGGAGGAGATGAAGGAGCGGAAAATAAATTTAGTTGTAAAGGGGTGAACCGGCGCGATCCCAACATCGACAAAGCTCTCTACCTGGGCGTGTTGCAAAGCCAGGCCAGTGCGAGTGGCACTAACCGAGGATTCCGGGTCGTCGACCACCAGATGCGCACCTATATTCAGCAAAGAGACGCCTTTACTTTCTTTTATCCCAAACGAAAAGTATTGGCCGACGGTGTGAGCACTACTTACTTGGACTTGTAAAAAACAAATGTGGAACTATAACTGTTGATACACGAGTTATAAAACTGTAAAAGTCAGGATGGCCGAGTGGTCTAAGGCGCCGGTATTAAGTGCTGGTCAGCAATTGCTGTCGTGGGTTCGAATCCTACTCCTGACAGAACTTTTTTGTACCTTAATCACTACTATTCTATGTGTACATACCCCTACTATTTGTACCCTGTATTCTATTTGTATATAGTCAGTAACTCATTCTTGTTGACTTAAATAAAAAAAAAAGAGAAAGTCAAATCATTTTTTTGTGTTTTTTCATCAATTTATTCAACAATGAACGTCAGAACAACAACGTCATAACAATAACATTAAACAAGGGGTCTGCGCGCACGCGCAGTACATTTTTTAAGTTAACCAGAGAAATGGAGCATGCACATTAAAACGAGAGGCCGTCCAGTCATAGACGAGGACATCCCGGTCTTCGGCTTGACAATAATCATCAAACATATGTACAATGGTAGCCATAGAATGTCCTCTACTCCGGTGAGTGAGATAAAACACACAGTACTGTCCGCACACACTACTCAAGGGGCCTTGTAATCTTTGCGTATTCCAACGCCACTGTGTCGTAGAGACGTCCATGAATTTCACCAAATCGGTATGGAGGGGTGCAAGTCCGTAGGAATCAAAGTATTCGCCTTGGCCTTGGGTGTCCACGTACACAGCTATCCAATGTTCACCGGGTCGACTCTTCGTGTCTGTATTCAGGATGTAGGCTGCGGGGTGGTAGAATGGGTGGGAAACACATTGCGTGGAAACACACCTCGAAAGGGGATCTTGGGATCTCGCTGGAGTATGCTCATCAGCTGCTCTGTATCCATCTTAGGTGGCGAAGTCACACAGCACGTTTCTTTGGTGATCCACACTGATGACGTTATCAAACTCGGCGTAGCAAATCACGTTAATGGTGTTGGCTAGAGGGGTGGAGAAACGCAGTTCCAACCGTAGGTTTCCTTTCTTGAGCAAAGCCAGTTGATGATCGTGTTCCAAGGTGGGGGTGAGGTCAAAGGCGAACAATGTGTACCCCTTCTTAAACTCGTCTCGACTGATGGTATTCCCTTCTTCCTGGTTGTTTTGTCCTGTAGCTGTAAACAGGTTCAGGTAGGTCCGCACATAGTTTCCGTTAGTAAAGTTGGGTTGTAATGGCCGGGCTGGAATTTGATGGCCGGCCACGTGCAGTGCCACAAAGTTAATGTTGAAATGTTGAAATTTGAACGGATTCTCAGCCCAATTTCCATTGAATGCGGTGTTGGTGACACACGCCAGGGTAAGACGTTTAGGCAGATCCCCTAGAAATAAATTTTCACGATTGGCCATCATCGTACCTGATGGCACAGAGAACACCTTGGTCTGTACGCGTCGGATGGGATACAGGGCTGGTTTTTTCGCTAAGGCTTCCATGTGACCCAGCAACACGCCCTGTTGCAAATCTACCGTACGGACAAACAGGGCTGCATCTTCAATGACGATCTGGAAATCGATATCGCCCTCTCCACCAGCCATTAAGGCGAACTTGGGTAAGGACCGGATCAACTTGATCTTGATGGATACACCGTTCATCATGTAGCGGTCTTGCATGAACAGATCGGCGTGCAGTCGTCCCATCATATCGATGGACTTGCTTAGGGCTGCCAGTCTTTTGCGTGACGCGAACCCAGCATTGCCACCGGTTATGCTGTCCATGTGTCCGGGTCTATCCCTGAAGTACAGCTCAGCTTGTAAGTGTGATTCTTTGGCATCAATACCGTACGACAACAGCGTTTCCATGTAGGCTTGGTACGGGTACGTATTGGTGGACGTACTGATAAGTTTATCGTTCAGACCTATATCCACCTGTTGGAACAAAGAGTGCAGCCAAAGATTCACCGGGCCTACTGCTTTATCGGCCTCTATGGCCGTTCCATTCATGTTCGTTATTTTGGCTTTCACGTACAAGTAGGTGTGGGCTAAATCCAGGTAGGCCGTATCTTTGTTTTCAATGATAAATTCCACGGGCCCCTGCCCCGTCAGGCTAGCCAGGGGTCGATGTTCTACCCAACGTCCTTCGGCTATACTGGTTTGGGTAGGTGGAATAGTCCACAAATCCAATTCACTGTTGGTAGACGGACATGACTCGGAGTGAATGAATGCCATTATGCGAAGATGTCTCTCCTACTATGACTTCTCTTCTTCTTCTTCTTCTTCTGGGGCGTAGTCCTTCTCCTCTGGGGTGTGCGTCGTCGGTGTGCTGGACGTTGAATGAATCTGGGGAGTGTGGGTCTTTGTCTTTTAAGGGCTTTGGCGATCAAGACGCTGCCCGCTTCTTTAGCCCGGTGTTTCAAGGCTTGTCGGGGTGCTGTGCCTTCCATCACATCACCGGCCACGCGCAATCCACTGCGTACCGCTTGTTTTCCCACCGCTTTCACACCCCGTGTCACCATGGGTAAAAACGTTTTCACAATGCTGCCCAGGATGTTCCCCAATCCGTGACCGCGTTGCATGCGTGCCCCGCTAAACACGGGCATGTTTCCGCCCGTTTGTTTCTTGTAGTAGTCGGCATAGCTGGGCGTATGGCACTGGTAAGGCACGTACATTATTCGAAGTGAGGAGAGCGAGCTTGTCGGAAAGCAAGTGTCAGCACCACTTTTCCTCGTTCGAATGGGATCGGCCGTCCCCTGTCATCTCTTATATCCACCGTGATCGTGTTGATATCGGTATGTCGTACGGGCAGGTACATGATATGGTTGAAACTCTCGGTGGCTTGTTCACCATATGTCTTGGTAATGGGCACCACCCGTAACAGAGGTGTGTTCACATCACCCACAATATGGCTGTCCACGGCGTCCGAGTAGACGTACAGTGCGTACATACCTACTTTCATATCCATCAAATAATCCCCCTCGACAATGGTGGCCCCCTTGTAGACGGAGTGAGGCATCCTTAACATTTGCTGTAGTGTAGGACTGAGTTTCACATTCGCGTTAGTGGTCAGCATGATAGAGCTCCTGTCGTTGTGTACGTCGACATCGAACAATATCTCTCTCTTGATGTTCAAGGATATCAGGCGTGTTGCAGCACCCGTGCTGAACTTTAGGGCCTTGTACTCCATCAAGTCATTCAGACCCTCTACGAACGTCTGCGGTGTATCGTATTGGCCTTGGGGCAGCGTCAGTTTGTAGACTTTATCTTCGTAGGACACTTCGTACCATACTTCTCCGTCTTGTACATTGTACCATGAATAAGGGTATTGAATATCCACCAGTCCACATTCCCAGCGTCCCGGTAAATGTAAGGGTTGAGGTAATTGCGTGACATACTTGGTCAAGGTGTTGTCAGGAAACACGTCGAATGAGCTATTACTGGGCAACGTCAGGTAAAACATGACGACGACTGAGTTGTTCTGGCTTCTGCACCGGGGTTTTATAGGAGTTATTAGTACGGTTCCCAGGTCTTGGGCGCCTTAACTCGGCGTCGTGATCGTCGTGGCTGTGGTATGGTCCGTATAGGGGAGGCATAGGGGTGAAATCGCCGTATTTTTTGCCGTGAGGGTGTTTTGGGCGGTGTCAGCGGTTGCCATTCACGTTCCCGGATAGTGGGGAGACGTCGAGAGGGGGCTTGCATCCACTTCCAGCGTTCACGATTGCCTACCAATTCTTGAGGGATGTGTGTGTCTTTTAACGCTTGAGCAAAGGCTTCCCAGCCCGGGGGATTAGAGTGTTTGCGAGAACGCACCATATCGTTGATCAAATCCGTCATATGAGACCCCGGCACCACTTGGTTACGAATCAGCAATTTTCCTTCATTGTTCCAACTCATATCGGCATTCTGTTTCACCCGCTCCAACAATAAACGTGCCTTGGTCTTGAAGGCTTTAGGCACACTGGCCAACACTTCCTGTTCCAGTTCAGGTGAGGCCGAGGATGACGGTGGGGGTGGGAGTGGGGTAGGCGTGGTGGTGGTGGTGGTGGAAGGTAGTGGTGGCGTACTACTAGTACTACTTCCTCCTCCTCTATATTGATCCATAAACGTCTGGTACCGGTTCAGCGTATGATGGTAGAGTTGAATTTTCTCGTGATCGGGGAGTCGACGTTGGAGTATATTATTCATCTCTTCATCCAGAGACTGGAGTTGTTGCACGGTGGCCGGGACGGGATAGGGAGATTGTAAACTCTGTAACAGTCGAGGTTCGACCAGCATCATTTTTTTCGTATGTTCCATTTAGCGTCCTCCCAAGATGGACCCGAGTAACGGGCCTAGTACAGTAGCGGCTAAGGGAGCCAGGAGTGCGCCGAGAAATCCACCTCGCTGTAACACCTGTTTCTTTTTCTTCACACTACCCGTTTTCTTGACCAACGTTCGGAGACCCGCCTTGTGCCGTTGCAATTTCCCTTTCTGCAGAGGACTGAGTGGAACATTGCCTTTTAACACATTATGAGCGACTTCACACAAACACCGTACCAAGTCGGGATCCGCGCCGCGCACCAGGGCCTGGGCTACTTCCGGGGGCGCGCTGCGTAATACCCGCAGAGCGGGCGCGTGCGTGCGTACGCGTGCAGACATGTTGAGGAATGAAGGCTAGAGTACGTTGTCTTCTTTTTTTATCCTCTTCTCATTTGGGGGTGTACACCGTCTGTAGTTCGCCGGGAAAAATCAGGGTACGCAATCGCAGGGGTGAGGGCGTGTCTTGTTTCAAGTCGATGAGGAGATACCCATGCGCAGGTTGGGTCGCATCTTCAAAGGCTTCTCGTACAAAGGCCGTGTTCTTAGGGTACATCTGTTGAGCCAGGTGGGTAATTTGTGACGCGTCTCTGGGGTTTTTGAATAAGACCACATACTGAGCATTCAAACTAATGTTCCGGTGTTCTTTGTTTTTACTGAAGAGATTCTGTACGATGTAGATAATGCTCAACCGCCGATGATGGCTGCCTTTGGTAAAGAGCCGGGTGATTCGAGTGTCCGTTTCCGTCATGAGATCGTCTACCACGACCAAGGTGTCTGGGGGTATATCTTCAGGCGGTAAACCTTCCACTAAGGTGAGTCCTGGGACACGGGCCAGTGCCTCATACGCGGGCTGCCAAGCGCCATAACACCACAGGATGCGAGCTAGAGGCGGTGAAATCAGGGCTGACCCATGTTGGATGAGACGTTGAACAAAGTGTGATTTTCCCGACCCGGTCGGTCCAGCGATGAGGCAGGTGAATGGATGCTGCCATCGCGGGTCCATTTCTTTAGGGGTGATTTGACGTTTAGAAGTCAGTTGTCGGGGCTGGCGCAGGGGATAGTACTCGAAGGGGTACCGTTGTCGGGGTAAACGGTCTGATTCACGGGGATCCACTTCAAATCTGTTTAGCGGCGTCGTAGTAGTGGTGGTACTAGAGGATGGAGTGGAAGGCTCGCTTCTCAGGGATGATGATGATGGAGGATGAGGTGGAGTAGTCGTAGTACGGGCCGGCGTGGTCGTTGGCTGGATGTAGCGGGGTAACGTGATAGTAGACGATGTGGTGGGTGTCTGCGTTGAGACGTGGCGGACCCTTGACGTCTGGGCTGGTGTAGGCAGTGGGGTGGTGGTGGTGATGGTGGCTGATGGAGAACGCAGGGTGTTGAAACAGGATATCACGTACGCTAAATCGTAGAACACACCGGTAAATAACGTACCCAGAACCACGACTAGACACACCACAGTACCGACTTGTGCTTTTCGTGTTCTTAACAGTAAGGGTAGACGTGTACTATCCATGGTACAAATCCTATACTGAAGGCGGGGGTGATAGGCGTTAGAATTTATAGACGTTTCATGTCACGGCCGGACACCCAGGAATTAAAGGAACGAGGCCAGCCTTGCCATTTGACGAAATGATAGGGAATCCCACGGCGACGTTCCGTTTTCAAAATCTTTTCCACCGTGTAGTAATCTTTCGGTGTTTTCACTATGGGTTGTAATTCTGCCTCGTAAAACGTGCCTTGCAGTCTCTCGCCTTGTAGATCTTCCAGTTGATAGACGTGGGGTTGTCGAGGTTTATGGCGCACGATGACAAAGTGTTCGTCACTCCAGTTCGGTAAATACCCTTTCTCAAATTGTCCTTTCACTTTACTGATCCGCACTACATCTCCCCGTTTGTAACGGGGTGCCGTCAATGGTGGACTGGAGGAGTACAGCGTAGCACGTACTTGATGTTCGTTCCGTTCTGTCACAGTCCGGGGCGCTCGCTGAATACTGCGATGATAGGCCCGATTGTAGCCTTGTACCAGTTGAGGAAGTACATCCAGGTAGCGTCGCGTGTTTTGAGCCGTAAAATATTTGTACATGCGTCCTTTGAAGGTGCGATTAAAGCGTTCCACTACCGATGCTTTCGTCTCATTGTACGTGTGAAAAAAAAATACCTTCTTTTTCTTAAGAAAGGCTTGAAAGGGTCGGTTGAGAAATTCTGTGCCTTCATCTGTTTGTAAATAAAGAGGTTTGCGCCCCGTCTTGAAAATCTGCTGAAACGCGGCTATGAGATTCTCTCCTGTTTTGGTACGAACGGGCAGGACCCAGGCATATTTGGATAAAATATCGATACAGGTCAATATGTACCGGTGTCCATTATTTTGAGGTGCAAATCGACTCATGTCGACTAAATCCGCCTGCCATTGCGCGTCGATCCCACCCACGATGACCCGGTTACGACGAAAATGACGTCGGACAGCTCGATGCAAACTATACGTATCCTGGGTTTTTAACCAGTCTCGAACTTCACTTCGACTGATACCTTGGGCCGCTCGAGTCAATGCCCCCACACCACTATAGGCAGCGGCACTCGTCGGATTGTAATATAAATCAGTTAATACTTTGTTAATAGACGTCTCCTTTTTTCCCGACCGCCGCCGCATCACGGACTTCGTTCGCCCCGTCCGTGTTGATCTCTTCCCGGGGTGATACTGACTCTCTAGCCGCTGTGCATTCTTTACATATAGGCCTTTTTTCCCCGCTGTAGTATCTGGTTTACAGAAACAAAATTCTGCCTTATGTAGTCTTTCACACGGTTCAGCGAACGCCTCTTCTATAGCACGAACCCACGCTAATTGCTCAGGTGATCGATCGTCCGGTGACAATAACTGGTCGACAATAGGCATTATTTTCTTCAAGGCGTCCCACACAGAGGAAGTTAGGCTGATACTGCGCGTATCTTTGTACCGGCCCACACGTATGCAGGTGGGTGGTAGGGTATAAACGTACATGGCATTATCCAAATGAACGAGCTCTCCGTCCAATTCTCCGCTCAACACACGTTTAAACTTATTCCACCCATCACGCTGTAGTGTCACGGGATTCCATAGCATTTCAGCGGGTGTCCAGTAAATAGCTAGATCGTCTTTCGCCAGTTTGACTGTATCTGCATACACGTATAAGCGCACACTAGGTGTAAGAGGCAAGATGGCTCGTAGTGGTAGCGACATGCTTGCTCTCATCAATGTCCAACGGTAAATGATACACACTCTGTCTCTTCCCCTGGTATTTATAGGGCTTATTCTGTGAGAGGCGGGTCGTGTGCAGAGAATACTTTATCGACCACAGGCACTATTTTTTGCAAAGCCGTCCACAGAT
This sequence comes from Hanleya hanleyi, assembly GCA_036873755.1. Classification (NCBI taxonomy): domain Eukaryota; kingdom Metazoa; phylum Mollusca; class Polyplacophora; order Lepidopleurida; family Hanleyidae; genus Hanleya; species Hanleya hanleyi. Next base: position 10,253 of record JAVTVY010009774.1, read on the forward strand.
CAGGATCCAGCGTAAATCCGCCTCGTTTGAGAGAGATCAATCGGGCAAAATAAGGGCCGCGAAAAATGTATACATCGTGATCCAGGTAAATACTATCTCCATCCAAATCAGCGAATAACACACGTTTTAAGGTAGTCCAGCCTTCGGTCGATAATGTGATACGGGCGGGTTGTGGTGTGCACCAACAGCGCGAATCATCATCAATCAGGTCGATGCGATCAGGGTATATTATTATGGTACAATCCGAAGTTAGCGTACGGGTAATGATGGATTGGGTTTCCGGGTAGAGTACGTCGTCAACTTCGGAAATGATAGTTTTCAGCGCTGCCCATAATGCTGGCCAAAGCACAATACCGTTACCGCCACACTGTTCTAACCGGGGAAAAAATGAATCCTCTCTACACCGCCGCAGGTACACATCCACGCCGACAGGCATAAAATCGACTTCGGGTTCTTGGCCTTGTAACACACGTGTCAATAGCGTCCACCCGGCCAGGCTTAAAGTTAATTTCACTTCGATCGGATGTTCCTCGATAAGGTGCAATTCATGCTCGTACACGATAAGAATTACTTTCGACGTCACTTGAAAAAACGCGAGCTCTTTGCCCGGCGATGCCATAATGAAGAATGACATAAATACTAGCCCGACACAAATTTATATAGATCGATTCTATTTTTCATTGTTAAAATAAAAAAAATACGCATACCCTGGGAAAATAAATTAATTTAACACTGCAATTAATAGTCTGGACTCATACGAGGATAAAAAATAAAATATTATCATGGTTAGCATCGTATATGAAGTGCTCATAATTACTCAAACAATGCCTACCGCTGTAAAAAAATAGCCAAACCCGGAGAAAATAAAGGGATAACTCTTACGTGCCAAACGCAATAAGGGGGCAATACTCTGCAGTGACAAAAGGCATTTTGAACGAAACGACATTCAGGAAAAATGAGGAGAGGAGTTTGTTTGAGCAGAAAATTTGAATGCACAACAGCGCGCGCTGTGTTTGTTACGCTGAAATCAAGGGTCTGTTTTTTATGATTTTCCACCGTTCCCTTTGGATAATCGCGCTGAAATTTTCAGGGCACTCGTATCGAATGATAAGTCATCGACTTCTTATATTTTTAACGAGGAAAATGATTTTATTTTCAATGGAGCGGATTTTCCCTACTATCGTACTTTTCCATTGGCCCTGTAAATTTCGCTAAATTCATACCATAACGATATAGTTTAGTGCTAGACGGGTAATTTTTTTTAATACTAGACCCTCAATTATCTCAGTTTAATTGGAAATAAAATTTTCTACGGGCCCTGACAGTTATTGTACACTAATAACCGTTTATAAATTCAAAAGAAACACACGCCAAAGTTTTATCGAATTTTATTTGCCTCCATTTTCGATTGCTTTCGCCGCCGTCCGCGCGTTGTGTATATATACTTGCCCCTCTGGAATAAATTTATCACAAAACTTTTCACGTACTCGAACCACCATGTCGACCAACACAATTTCAAGTCCGAGAGCCACCACCACGGTACCAAGACGAAGAAGAAGAAGGATGAATAGATGGGTTGAGGTTGAGGTTGAGGATATACCTTATCTGCCGAGATCGAGAGAACGAGCCATGAAGAGGCAAATAAAAGATTTTTGGCAGAAGGAATTCCGGGGGTGGCAGGCCATGCTGCGGGGGGAGGTAGGAGCCAGTCACCCCAGCACCGCCCAGAATGTACGGGACCTTCTGAACGCGGCCCGAACGATAGTGGATGAGGCGGGGTGGTTCCACTTGTTATCTAGAGTCATGAATCAGGCCAGACCCACCACTTCGCCTCCGGTGCTAGCGGTGCAGCCCTTGCAGCCATCTCTACCGGTGCCCTTCCCTCTTCAAGACCTACCACCTCCGGTCTTTGCAGAACCCCCGTCCACCACCATCATTTCCCCAGCGAATTTCCTCGACGGGTCGCAAATCTTGGCAGATAGTGAGAATGAAGATGAAGATGACAGGGAGGTGATGCGTCATTATTATACCCGGGATGTAGATGGCTATTTTACCATGCACAGCCACCCTCCCCCCTTATAGGAAAGTAAGCTACTTCCTCGTGAATAAAAACACGTTAAAATAATAAACTGTCCTTTTCAGGACAAACCAATACTTCCGAAAGAGGAAGCTTCTTTAACTTGGGCACACCAATTAAAAGCACAGATGTCCCACATTTTCCCTTTCTTTTTTTAAAACTGCATTCACCCAAATAAACAATCCCTGTCCCAAATATCAAATGTCCTTGTCAGGACAAATCTATATATATATACACAGGATTTATTTTTTCTTTTTCTCTATCCCCCATTAATTTAATATTACACAGTCCCAGGGATAAGGGACTTTAAAATTTTTAAAACCCCGGTATGAGGGAAAAATTTATTTTGATAAGAGTGGGGAATATGCCCCATTAATTTAATATATTACACAGTCCGAGGGTATAACGGGCTTTATAAACTCCGGTATGAGGGCAAAATTTATTTTGATAAGCGTGGGGAAATTTATTTGAACGAACACAGGGCTGTGATCTCGTGTTAATTTTTTGTGTGCATAGTTTAGAAGTTCCCTTTCGGAAAACAATGGTTGGTTTTAAAAAAACCGTTGGAATAATGTAAATATAGCCATTTACATCGTTGACAGGGCCAATCTTCTATCAGCACAGACAGCACAGGATAAAGGTAGTAATTCACACTGTACGGGGTTGTTGTTGTCCGGTACACAGGTGGGTATTCCGGCTCGACGATGGATGCAAATTTCACATAATCCTTGATGGCCACAAGGACCGATCGCATATTTTGCAAACGGGTTAGCGCATTCAACGCAGTGTATATACAAAGCTTTTTTTCGTTCGGTGTGGCATCCCAAGGTTGATGTTGTAATGGCCCAAACATAATACGCTGCGTCGTGGATTTTTTTTGGCGTTAATTTCTTGATGTTCTCTGTTATTTGGTTTGGTCTGGTAGCTTTTCTGTTTTTCCTCTCTTGTCGCCTAGTTGTGTTTTGTCTTGCATCTTTCCTCTTCAAATCTTCTTCTGTTTGTCTTGCGTCTACCCTCTTCAAATCTTGTTCTGTTTGTCTTGCGTCTATCCTCTTCAAATCTTCTTTTTGTTGTGTAGCATCTTGTACCGTTTCGTCTTGTTTCAACAGCGTTGCTAGCAGGCTGTCTATCTCCTCTATACGTGGGTTTTCGGCTGGATTAACATCGGTGGGGGCTGCAAGGTGGAATATGTTACTCGATGTTTCTGCAGGGTCTTGGTCTGTCGTAGTTGCAGGCTTGTTCCGGGGTGGTGATGGTGGAAATATTTCCTTCATTAGTTCAGCTATCCAGGGTTCGTCCTCTACCAAATTAATCATACCGGGGAGGAGTTGATTCTGATCATTTGGCAACAAGTCGGCTGTATCAATATCCATGATTTCAGTCCAGGGTGGTGTATCCATGACTGGGTCCTCAAGTGTGAATAATTAAAAAAATTCTGAGCTATTTATAGTGTAAAAGACGCGGACCCCGGCGAGCGCACTCTAGCTGTAGGGTATATATTTTTTTACGACAAAATATTTGTGTTTCTTTACCAATCTTAAACAGCTTGTCATTTTACAATAACTGTGGGTGGACCTATATTTGTATTGCAAGTTGAACTGAGGCAATTCAGTGTATAGTATTAAAAACAATTGAACAATATAACGCTAGACTAGGCGGTTATTTATTAATTTTTAAGGGATTTAAACCCATAAGGTTCGTGTACGGAAGTCTGAAAAACCAGGTACATGGGAAAATAATTGATTTTCCTGGCTAAAAAATTACGTGTACACTGGGTTACAGTCTTATCATAGTTCCCTGAAAAATTATAAGGGATTTATCGAAAAATAATAGGTAATTTTTAATGCTTGGGCCATGGTCACACAGCTCAGTGGACCAGTCTATCTTGCACTTGACTGACGCCGTCCGATTTTGCACTGACTCACACCGTCCGCCATTTTGAAACGTACCTGCTACCAACACAGGCCGCCATTTTGAAAATATGCAAATGAGGGCTGGGAGTGAGGCAGGTGCAATAGTCCACCATTTTAAAACCGACCACCCATAACACACAACTACAAGCCGCCATTTTGAAACCCACACACACAGCCCACTATAAAAGAACGTGGAGTATTGTTCACATTTTATTAACAACTATAAATCATAATGAGTTTAAGAAGACGAGCTTTGTTTAGCCATCATCCTAGAGATCCAAGAAATGGTGCGGCTACAGAAGAACATAGAGAGATAGTTAGCCGAGAAGAACATGGCGGAATGACCATTACCACCAGTTTTGAAAGAGTTCTTGAAGATGAAGCGGTGTTAATAAGAAGTACAGAAGAACTCGTGGAACAACTGCGAACAGAAGAGGATAGAAGAATGCGAAGTGAACAAGACAACAACAACAGAATGGAGGTCGTACAAGAAGATAACGAGGACGACACCCGTAATGGGGAAGAAGACAGCGGATGGTTAACTAGTAGACCTCCCACAACTACAACCAACACCTCGACTGCAGATACTCCAAGTATAACGACTTCGGCTGAAGAGAGAGTAGAAAAAAAAGATGCCGACACACAGACGAGATATTACGCCTCAACGAACAAATTATCGACATGAGGGGAGCGATGTTGGGAATGGAGACGACGATGCACGGGATGGAAGAGGAGATTGCCAGACAAAAGAAACTACGACATAGTGAAGAAAAAATAAAACAATGTAGTATCTGCACGGACCAGGAAAGCTTATACGCGGTACTACCCTGTGGACATCTGTGTATGTGCAAGGATTGCTGGGTCCAACTGACGTGTGAAGGAGCCATGTGCCGATGCATTGACGCCGGCGAGTTACATCTCAAGATAAAATGCCCCATATGTAGAAAACATGTGGGGGGCGTGAAGAGAATATACCGCGCCTAAGTGTCTCGTGTGACACTATCAAAGGCCCTTTTCAGGGCCAACCCATCTTTCCGGAAGTGGAAACTTCTTTTCTTAAGCACACCAAAATAACACCAGCTCCCATCATCCTTTTCCCCCAAAAAAATCAAAGAAAACATTTTTTTTACTATTTTTTTCAAATGATTGAAAAAAAGGGGAAACATTGAGGTGGGGGGACATGGGAGGGGGGGAGGGAAATGGAATAGCCAAAACAATTTTTTTTTATCATTGAATAAAAAAGGAAAAAAAGATTCATGGAGCCAAAAAAAATCTTTTTCATTTTATATGTTTTTTTAACAATTAAAAATTGAAATTAAGAAAGGGGAGGGGGGAATTGAAGGGGGGGGACAAGGGAGTAAGCAAGGTGGATGGAATAGCCCCAATTTTTTCTTTAATAATGAACCCATGGGGTCGAGTGAGGTATCAAATTGAAGGTGAGGTGAAGGGGCATGTAATGGGTTGGGTATGGATTGAACTATGGGCATTTTGCGCATGCGCGGTAACGAAAGGTATGAAAATAGACGTTTTTGGAGGTAGGAGATAGCCAAAAAAAATTTTTTTTAAAATGGACCAATCGAGTGAGGTATCAAATTGAAGGTAAAGTGACGGAGCATCTAATGGGATGGGTGTGGGGTTGAACTATCGGCCTTCTGCGCATGCGCGGCGGGCGAAGGTGTGAAAATAGCCTTTTTGGGGTTAGAGGCGTCCCTAATGGCCCAATCGGGTCGAGTAAGGTATCAAATTGAAGCTTATGTGAAGGAGCATAAGATAGACTGGCGTGGGTTGAACTATCAGCATTCTGCGCATGCGCAAGAATGGAAATAGACGTTTTTGGAGCTATTTGACTATTAAAAAAGGAAAAAAGAATGAACACTAAGCATTTTTTTAATTTTCTACTATTTTTTATTAACACACAATGAACGTATTCACAATTGAATTTAATACAATTATATCTGAGTATTGAATTTTTTAAATACAATTAACAGTGAAAAAAACTCTGAATTTTAAATACAATTTATACGCTCTCCAGATCAATACATGTTTTCCTTGTTCTCAATAGTTCGTCAACAAGACTTGTTTGAATTCATCATCATCTTTCTGTCCTTGGTGCGCATAGATGTACGTCACAATCTCTTCACGTGGGATTTTGGAAGGACAAGCCGCTACCATTGCCAGGGCAATTTCCGTCTCGGTCACAGCCTGTAGTGCTTCAGTGAGGTCCGCGTATGAGGCTACCAGAGAGTTCAGGTGAGGTCTGATGAGCTGCAGGACTGTGTCAATGTACTTCTGATATATATAGCTCGACACTTGGTAGGCCAGAGTTTGACTAATTGTACTGGCAAGACTCTGCAACTGCCGCCACGCCGTTAATTTCAATGTGACACCTTGAGGACAAGCCACCAGCTCTTGCGTATCTAAGCGTTTTCGCCATTTTCGAATATGCACGAGGAGCTGGTCGTTGAAATAAGCACAACTCACATAGATGTCGTCACCCACATGAAATTTAGCTTCGTCATTTCCCTGCTCACGTATAACCGCATCGATGGCGTAATCAAGGGCCTCCAGTTTTTGCCAGGTGTCCAAGTTCAGGGCAATATGCTTACCAGGTCTGTCGTTAAAGCCCGCTGCATTAAAATGCACTTCTTCGTCTTTGACACTCACCGTCAAATAAGGTGAAAGCTCCCAAATGTCCTTGTGGGCTGTCTGGTGAGCCGCTTCGATCAGATTGTTGATGTCCTGAACAGACAGAGGAAGTTCTTGTTTCACAGACACTTGCTGGGGTACTACTGGCGCCTCAATCACTGGTATTACTAACGGTGTTAGACGGGGACGTTTGGGGCGTCCAGCACGTTTAGCAGGTGTACTCTCGGGGGTAGTGTGCGTACGTTTGCTGGCTGTACGCTCTGGGGTAGTGTCCATCACTAAGATATCTTCATCTTGTATAACGTCGTCGTCGGCTTCAAGTAGATCTGCTAGTTCGGCATTTCCAGTGATCTTCAACGCCGTCACGAAGGCTAGAAATCCATAGTAGGTAAATTGCTGTACCTCATGGATGAGGGCTGTGTTTTGTGCTGAAGGAGTTTTCTCCGCCATGATTTCTTCGACACGCTGTTCCAGAAGTATGTTTTCCTCCGCCATAAGGAAATCACATAATTCATCCACATGCTCCATCTCATCAATCAAACGAACACGGTACTTGGCAAGCCTGGCTAAAAATAATGATGATGACGTCATGACTATGGGCTGTGAAAAACTATTACGGAGTAATAGTCTAGTGAATTGGCACTGGTAAAATCGAAAAAAGTAAATGGGTCTCTACAGCTGATACAAGTAGGCAAACTGGCTGGATGGCTGGCTGGCTGGCTGGCTAGAGGTGAATCAAGCAGGCAGGCTGGCTGAGAGAGACAGGCAGGCAGGCTGGTCAGGTCAAGTAAGTGACAATGGTACGCAGAGTAATGTATTGAATACACCCTTTCCCTAAAAATGGACTCCTTTTATAGCCAATTGAACCTCATTTGCATATTTTCAAAAGGGTGGACAACCACAGGCCGCCATTTTGAAACACACCACCCCTAACACACACAAACAAGCCGCCATTTTGAAAATAGGCAAATGAGGGCTGGGGTGAGGCAAGTGCAATTGTCCACCATTTTGAAACCGACCACCCCTAACATACAAAAACAAGCCGCCATTTTGAAAATTAAACCACCCTGAGGGAAAAACCCAATGACCTCATTTGCATAATGTGGACAACTACAGGCCGCCATTTTGAAACCGACCACCCCTAACATACAAAAACAAGCCGCCATTTTGAAAATATGCAAATGAGGACTGGGATGAAACAAGTGCAATTGTCCACCATTTTGAAACCGACCACCCCTAACACACAAAAACAAGCCGCCATTTTGAAAATATGCAAATGAGGGGTGAGACAAGTGCAATTGTCCACCATTTTGAAACCGACCACCCCTAACACACAAAAACAAGCCGCCATTTTGAAAAACCCAATCACCTCATTTGCATAAACTCATTTGCATCAACTCACGCATGCGCACACAGACCATTCCAGCCCAAAAATAAATTCTGCGCATGCGCAGTGAGGCGCTATTACGCCCAAAGACTTGATGTATACTACTCATGGCGCGTAGAGAGTTGAAGTTTTCGACTGGAAAATTCAGACGGCGATATATTCGTTACTATTTCACAATAGTGCGCAAGATTTTAAAATAGTGCGCAGGAGGGGATAGAGATTAGATGTTCAATTCAATTCAATTTATTTCCATACATGCAACATACAGAAATATTAAAAGTTTCATATTACCAGCGAAGCGACTTAGATCACTATACCCCTGTAAGGTGGGTGATTCGTAATAAAATTATCTAAAACCCTCGCTGGAGGTGACTGGGGTCGACCTATAGCCCTCCTACTCGTGAGGGCTATATATTATTTAGCTATCGTAACGGTGTAGCTTCTCGCTTCGCCATGTAAACCAATAGAGGATTTGACAGTTGCAGCAACGGTTTCAGCCGACCAGATAATTTGGAAATCACCAGGTTCCATTTAAAATTATACGCCTAAACTACTTTATATAAAATTAGTGTACTGTCTTCAATAAAAGGTCTCCTAATATAGTGTGTGGAAATCTAGCGGGTTCTTGTCCTTGCAGCCGACCTGCACCCACAAAAGATAAATTGGTCAACGACAATGGAACCTCCCACAGCTGTCAACCAAACTTTTGCCATAATCCCCATGGTCTCTTATACAAGAATTTTGTAACCCTGGAAGGTATGAATTAGACTTTTGCTAAACTAAAATATACATCTGCTTCACAAGAAAGTAGAACACGAAATCGTAAAACCCAAGCCTATAGGGTTTTATCATATCACAATTAATAAGTGACATGATAATTGATATAAACTCTCCTGAAGGACAGTATATATTTATTAATTCTCGTAATTATCAAATGATCAGTCAGAACTATTAAATGATCAGCTTAGGTGATTCATAACTGTTTTTCAGGACGGGAAATATCATTTACACATGACTGCGGAGATACGCTTGACACGCTCGTCTTCTCGGGATTGTTTTTCATATATGTCATATTGCGGAACCATTTTATGTAAATTGAGTTTGTCATCATTTCACAAATTGCTGGTAAAACGAATTTTCCGAATAATTCTGGGTAAAATAGGTCTTCTCTAACATTAAGAAAACAATATTATAGCTCTTATACAAACAGGCAAACTTCTGAGCTGTACTCCATGTAAACATATGTAATGCACAAGCTTTTGACTTTCCTGCCGGAGTCTTTATCAGGTGATCTGTTGGATTTAATAAAATTGTCAGCAAATATAGATTGTTCAATTTTTCATCCGTTTTCTAATCTATATATGTAATAACGTGGAGTACAGCTCAGAAGTTTGTCTGTTTCTATAATCAACGGATCCACGTACGAGTCTGAAACAGTATATCACAATATTAGCTCTTCTCATTGCTTCTACAATGTAGGGGAAATTCCATTTATCTAAAATTAAATTGGGTACATGTATTTGAGTCAATTGCAAAATTTATCGGCTGCTTATTGGTCATTAAAAGCTGTTAATATGAATCCCAGTGGCATCATGGAAGAACACGGAAGAAGCCTGAAAAAAGTTTCGATCAGTCTATTCATTCTACGGAAAATAAGGCCAACCCATCAGTAACATATAAAATGTTTTAGCAAATCACGCTGAGGGGAAACCTAAAAATTCAATCTTATAATCTTACTATAATTTAAGTAATCTTCTCTGCTTGTTTGTTTGTCCAGCCCATTTTCGTCTAAATAAAATGTCAAAATATCATGTCATGACGGTATTAGGATCACTAGTCTGCACGACCTGAAGAAAGAAAGCAGGGTTCAAGAAGGGCATCTGACGCTCATTATGAGACGGAATTTCATTTTCTTGAACTTTTCCAGGATAGCTATGGGGTTGGGGAAATAATTCCCACATCCCAAAGCCTATAGGCTTTAGTAACACAAACCGAGAACACAAAATGTAGATGTTCATACTGAAATGTAAATACAAACTGGGAACGCAAAATGTAAATGTTCGAAATATGCTTCAAATGGCCCCCCCCCCCCCAAAAAAAACCTATTAACAATTTCCTTTGTTAAGTTAAGTTCCAAAGTTATCTTTGTTTGCTAGTAGGCCTACATACAGATAAAGTTCGAAAATTTAAATTCATTGTCAACCCAAGCCATTTCTTTGTTTTCTAGCAACCCTGAATGTTATGATATTTCAAATTTCAAAACATGATGCTTGTCACTCTTCAGATGCAGCATGTTAAAGCAATAGACCCGATAACGCAAGCACGCGTGGATCTTCTATAGATATGTTGTCCAACTTCCAACAATCGATGCAAAAAAGAATCACCCCACAGGTCAGGGAATTTTGGTCGCTGAGCGATGGGTTGCATGTGGTATTTGATGACGAAAGGGCGTTATTGCTTTAATTCAACCCTGTTCTAAATCAGTGCGCTCTACATGTCGGTATAGTAATGAAAAAGAGAAGGACTCCAGTAACTACATTCGTGATAAAGAATATACGAGGCGCATAGCGCCGAGTCATTTTTTTTTTTTTTTGACGAATGTACAGTTACGAGGGCTTTCAACGATTTTTCTTAGCGTACTTCATGTAAGTTGAACGTGGAAGTTTCAGTCGATGCCTTTTGGCCAACCAACTATCATCTTGCTTGGGCATGTCGGGTTTGAGGGTACATGAAGATTTTTCTTCTCAACAAGGCACATGGGTCGGTTGGTCGGGGTAAACTTCGACATTGATTTCATGTTCGACGTTCGTTTGGTTCTTGGGGTAAGAAGAAGTCTACACAGCACCGAGAGATGCGAGAAAAAGAAATTCTTTGTGTAAGACTACGCGAAAACATAGCTCATTAAAAGATAGTAAGTGATATTCATCGCTCAGAAATCGGTTGTCTTCATGTAAGCAGAAGTGGTATCAGATCTGTATTCTAGCGAAGTTGTATGCCCCTTTTTGTTGAAACTAACATTTCCCTAATATGATAACCTGAGTTGTTTCATTTTGTTGTATGGCATTTGTATTTGTGAGTGAGTGAGTGAATAGAATTTAACGTCGCTTTCAACAATATTTCAGCTATATCACGACGAACCAACTAAGCACCACCCAGCCCAGTTGTGTTCCTGCTACTTCAAAAAAGAAATCTTTGAAGCAGCATGGAACCATCCACCCTCCATCCACCCTATAAAACACTGGGGACAGCGCACAAGACACAGACAGGACGCTTACATGGTGCAATAAAGACAAGTGATATTACAGTGCTAGACATCACATTATCAAGTTCCTGTTGCTTCTCAGCAAAATGCATTGAAGCAACAGGAACCTGAACCCACCCAACCACCCGCTTGTATTTGTAAGATGAACTACAGTCAAGATGTTGTGTACGTATGATCGTAACATCGCCTCATTCTTCTCGTAACAGTCTACGTGACTAAATTATTAATCGTGTTAATATATATGTCCTTTCTGTCAAGTCTGCCGTCTGAGTTGTATTGATTTCCTGGGGCAGCTGTAAACAATATTTGAGCAGGTCAATACGCGGTCAGCTTCGTTGAGGGGACCCATAGACTCGACGGCAGAGTCGACTGCATCTTTACTGATCAACTGTCTGCATTGTGATTGTCTTTGATCCCTTCCAACGGATCCAGTTGATCGATCTGGGTCACGGCCGTCTCTAGCGCATCTTCATTTTACCAAGCCAATTTAACGTATAAATAGACACTAGACGTCACTGAACTCGAAACCATTTGAATTTCGAAATGTTCCATAGAAGAGCGTTATTGATTGGCTGACCTATATATTATGCCAACACAATCACCATATTAGAAGGAATGACGGCGCTAGTTGATGATGATGCCACTCTACACACAATCGGCGTGTAGGTTCTGATTGGTTCGTCTCTCGTTCGTAGGTGAAATTTACACCTCGGATTTTGAACACTGAAGGTGGTCAGATAAATCAAGGCAGGTTCGAAGTGGAACGTAGAGATTGACTTGATAAAATGAAGATATCTCTATATAGTGATGCTCGATTGCTGGTGGTGAAAGGCTGATTGAGCACGTGGACGATGGCGCTGGGATAGTAATACCGTAGTTGCTCTGTTCTTGTATTGTGCTCAGATCACCGAAGTTAAGCAACGTTACTCTAACTGTGATACATATGTATGCATGTATGTATGTATGTAGATACCTGTCAGATGTAAATATGTGTAGTTTTATTTTGTACACTGTGGATTTTTATTGTTCTTCATGTCCGTGATAATAGCTCATCTGTGAGCTAATATTTTTACCGTTTTCAAGTTGAAGCGATATGGAAGAGGTGGGAAAAATTGATGACGTCTGGCGACTAAAAAGCAACCATATGATAGTGACTCTACAGGAAAGCTTCCCCGGGTACCTCATATTCAGACCCGAGAATACGGTGGATTCTCGGACGTAGCCTTAGTATCTCAGCCGCGCATTTATTGCAGATGTTCATGTGGAGACTATGAATTATCCACACGGCCCTTAGCACCGGCTTAAGGTTACTGTATCGGGACGAAGCTTCAAAATCTAGATTTTGTTTGTCTTATACCAGAGTACACAGTCAAACCTACAAGTTGGAGGAATAAGAAATTATGAGAATTAGTGCATTGTAGTAAAAAAACATGACTTTTTAAAACTTAAGCCATTCGTGGTGCAGTAGTGCTGATTGGTTTTTGGCCATTTTCTCCGTTTAGTTTTTTTGCCAAAAAGTGGTTTTACCGGTTCTGATTTCTCTCTTGTTATTTGATGTACAAACGTGAACTTTGAACACAATATTCCAATCATGTAGATCTTCAAAACGTTGCCTCAAATTTTATAAGCTCGGCCCTGTTCAAGAATTATTTATGATTTAATGGAGAGGGGTCGATTTTTGTAGTTGTTTTACAATCTTTCAACTTTGCACGACGATAAAATAACTTCTAGGCCCTAACTAAAAAAAACGAGGCAACCTATTTTTATTCAAATGGTAAAGTTCATTATTTAAAAAAAAACAACAAGTTTGTTTGACGAAAACTGAGAGAGTTGTTAGTGCGTGATTTTGAGGACTATACTTTTCTAAATGACATCATTTATCTTTAAATAAATCGATTCTTGTAATCAATTCGAGAAATTCATTTATTTATTTTTCTAAAATCCTTGAATCAAGGGCTTTCAGAAAATGTATAGTTTGTATGGATACAAAAAAGCCCTGCCCGGTAATTAAAGCAACATTGTGATACGTACACGTACGCAACTGGGACCTTAAGCGAAATTAGATACGCTAACTCGGGAGCTGTGATGACCGATCAGCTCAAACGAATAACTCATCTGATATTAATGGATGAGCATCGTGGACTGTCTGATTGAGTAAACGTTTCAACATGGGGTAAACCTGGTAAATAAAAGAATAACCAGAAAAACTAACCTGCGATGCCCGTACGTTTTAAATTTCCCACCAAAATAATAAAAATTTCCAACTAAAATCGACTCTAAATAAAGCTCTTATCTTATCTTATTTATATATCCTCTAGCACGGCGATTGGACGATTCTCAGTCTGTCCAACAACACTACGCCTTAGGCTTTCATTGGCTACCCGCTGCATCACTAATCAACACACGAATAACGTCATGCATCAAAGTAGCCATCTCCACCTGTCCATCAGCATTACATCTAGGCTTTCATTCTTTGCTCGCTCCATCACCAATCAACACACGGATGACGTCGCACATAATGTAGTTAATGCAGAGCACCAGTGTAATGTATAAGAAGTTAGTTTAGTATATGAAGCGTCAAGCACAGACAGGTCCAGACTTCAGTCGTAGTTAAAGCGTAAGCCTGGTCGACAGAAATCTCATAACAACGAGAGATTCAATACGACACCATGTACGCTACTGTTGAACCTTGGGGTCCATACATCGCCCATTTTGAATACGACCCCATACACGCTACAAATGGACCATGAATGGGTCCTAGATTCCCCAAAACCTACCCATGACCTTCCGAAACTGTCCTTCGTCTACCACTTCCTCATCGCTCAACGTGAATAGCAATCCAGTCATCGGAAGATCGTCAAGGCGAGACCCTGCACGAGACATTGGGAAAAAATCATCTACAGCCAGCATTCCTCTTTCTCTAGTACTCATCGACTGCACATGCGCACTATGACGTAACCGGTCAATGTCGACAGCACCCCAGTCGTAGTCTACGCCACGAGGTCTTTAATACGACCTCATACACACCGCATTTGGATCACGAATGGCCCATTGATCACCTAAACACGCCCATGTGTACCCGAAACTGTCCTTCTCTCTTTACTACCCGAGTGCGCACGCGCACCATGGGGTCACCGGTCCAAGGGCACAGGAACCCAGTCGTAGTCTACACACCGGAAGCTTCAAAGCGACACCATGCACGACACATTTGGAGCCAGTTCTGCACATTTATCCCCAAAACCGTCCCTGTGAACCCCAAAAATGTCCTTGCTCTATTACTCCTCAATTGTGCATGCTCACCATGACTCCATCAGTCCACGGGGGACAGCAGTCCAGTCGAAGTCTACAGCAGGAGAGCTTCACCATGATACCCTGAACGACATAACTGAACCAAAGATAACCTACCTGTCGCTCAAAAACTTCCACAAAAGGCGTCCCTAACATCACCACTGCCATGAGATCACTTACAGCGTAACCCTGATGGCGATAGAACCTCTATATTTTATTCCACAAGAAAATGGCGCTTTCTGTGAAATTTCCTGTAAAATCTAACTTTTGCATCCACCCACAAGTCACGTGAACGGAAGTGACTTCTCCAATGTGATGGGCCAATGGTCACTTACGGCCCGCCCCCAAATTTCCACCGCCTCACGAAGAGATGTATCTTTCTGTACTACTTATTGCCCATTATTGATGAACGAGTGGTTCGGCTTTCCGATCTGCACACGCTGTGTACATTTCTGGTATGTTAGCATAGGCCTATGCGTAATCCTACGAAGGATGTGACAATTTCATTCAATGTAGGTGAAGCAGCAAAACTGGTTAGAAAACGCTAATTTTACAATCGGGCAAGTACAATCGGGCAAGCTTGTAAAACACCAGCTTATGTTTATTCAAATATAGACTTCACGCCTGGTTGGTGCAAATTTTCTCATGTCGGAAAATGCTTTCTTCGTTTGTGGACGACGGCAGTCCATTGAGTCTCGGATCATGTGGCATTCGTGATACCAGTACGACACTCGCTTGTTTATTCATTCACAAACGCGATGTTGAATCTCAGTATTCAGATTCGGTTTTGCCTCAATCCCTATGGGGTTGTCGGAGTGAACTTCCTGTCATTCATTGGTTTAGGCCCCAGATGGGTTCAAAGAGTTTGGAAGCGTCCGTCCCAGATTCGATCTTGGGCCGAGACACACCAAAAACTGTTCAAACTGGAGCTTGTAACTTCCTTGCTTGGCTCCCAGCAGGTAGAAGAGGATAGATCAAGGACTGGTTGCATGAGGGTGAACGAGCTAACGTTGTAGCGTGGAACTGAAGCGTATCCAGAGTGGAAGTCACGGAATGTGACGTCGGTTGTAGTAGAAAAATCGCGGTTTTGTTCTGGATTAGGTATGTAAGTGTCGGGGACTATGCCCCAACATACACGCTACAAACACGAGCCCATATGGGTGACTAGTGGCATGGTTCTCTTGAATCTCTCGCGTACAGTGTTCTAGCCGTGGTACAATCGAGTAGTGGAAGAAAAAGGGCAGCTCGTGTTGGATTGCTTGCGTGACTGTGGGTTGTTTGGCCTTCGGTGTAAACAGTGTAGAATGGACTTCACCCCCGCTTGGTGCAAATGGTCTCATGTCGGAAAATGCTGTTTTTTGCGGATGACGGCAGTCCAGTGAGTATAGGATCATGTGGCATTCGTGATACCAGTACGACACCCGCTCTTTTTATTGATTGCTGAACGCGACGTTGAACATAATTCTCTCTCCCGCTCTATTCAGATTCGGTTTTGCCCCAATCCCGATGGGGCTGTCAGAGTGACAGGACCGTCCCAAGTTCGATCTCGGGCTGAGTAATACAAAAAACTAGAAAAAAATAGAGCTTGTATCTTCCTTGCTTGGCACCCAACAGGAAGATGATATATCAAGGACTGGTTGGCCCAGTGTCAGGAGAATGTGACTGGGTCCTCGTAGGTCCTTGTAACACTTGACAATTCAGCTTTCCATCTCGCAAAATTGAAAGTAGAAAGATGGAAATCTCAACATATCTCCCTTCTGTCAGATTTCTATCTTGCAAAATCGAAGGTAGAAGGATGGAAATCTCCGCAGCTCCCGTATTCGATCTTTCCATCTCGCAAATTTGAAAGTAGAAAGATGGAAAACTGTAAATCACTTCCATATTCCATCATCCGAACGCATGCATCATACGTACTGTGATATTCCCGAATTTAATATCCCCTTAGCTCAGTAAGATGCCACATTCCAGCTTTCCAACATGAATTTAAGATTTCCAACATGAATTTAAGATAGGAATATCGGAATCATACTTTGTTAAAATATATCTCCTTCTTTCTCCCAATATTAGAATTTGCATGTTACGATATGGGGTTATATTTAGGGTCTGGTTCGGTACAATGGTTTTTCGGAGAGAACATGGTTGATTTCAATGAGACGTGCATATCTCATGCACAGATTAAGAGAAATGGGGCTAATTGGAACAAAGTATCGCTCTCGTATTCCTATATGACATAAATATTTTTGGTAATACAAAATATCGGAGCGATGTTGAGCTTTTCATTGTATTGTTCTTAATTTTCCTAGATGAACAAGCGTTGGATGAGCGCAAAGACCTCCGTCGAGGTAACAGGATCCGTAGGGGAATACATCACTGAATAACCTAGGGCCGGATGGCAAGCTCAATTTTGCATTTGTTGGACGTTAACTTCACCAATGGTAATTAACCTGGGAGTGAGGGTTCCCCACTAGCATGTCCAGCTACATGTGTAGGGATGTGGAAGTCACATTCCCCGCAAATAATTTTTGTCTGATTTCACGTGCTTGAAATATTGGGTATGGAATAGAGTATATTGATGGAAAACCTGGAATACTGCTTGAGACATTAGGCTCCTTCCCACCCCCACCTCCCCCTGAGAGGACGCCCCCACCCAAATCAACACGTTAGCGGCAGAAATGAGACCCTGTGTGCCTAGTTTTACCAACTTGCTTGTGATTTTGTGCTATAGGCCCTACATATCAACACTTCATATTTTGTATGTGTACAGTATAGCATCCTCATTGACAGAATCCTCTACAAAACACACCTGATTTTACCGACACTCCGTTCTGATCTGTCTCAGCATCATGTGATGAGGATTCAATGCGCTCAGAATAATTTTGTATACTGGTGTTACAGGTCACCTTCACCATAATGTATCAATTACCATGAACTTGTACATGTATCACATCCATATTGAATGGTGATGGCTGATGAGAATATTGCCCATATGGAACAAATGACTGGATTCCAGCGAATAAAAAGTTAATGTTAATCATAAACAACATACAATTAATAATACTATCAAATAATTATATTTATTCCTTGTCGACATCAATATAATACAGACAATATTATGACTGAATCATGGTAACAGATATTCAAGGGCATATATGTCTACACTAAACTGAAGGAGACTCATGATGCGTATTATATTATGTTGTAAAACTTCACTTGCTAATCTCGATTATGTTGCTTATTATGAAAATAAATGAAGTTATGAAAATAAATTTAGTATGATTGCCCATTGCCCTCAAATTAGAAATATCTTCACAGCTAAGTTAAGCCAATCATAACACTATATAACACCATGGTATTGTTGTAATATCACCCAGGTATTGATCTTTGGTTAAAAATGTAATGAGATACATACCTGTTCTTTGTGTTATTCTGTATGCAGTTCATTCTGTATGTATTTTATACATGTACATATACCAGAAGTGGAATTGAAATTTGAATAAAATAATCAAAATATGTTCGGTTTTTATCTCTACTCAGGAAATGAAGTCTTTGTTTCTAGAAGCTAAATCATTTTAGACACTCAAGTCCTTACCTGGTCAAGGGAGATAATTTTGTGGCCAATCACTGACTCTGATTTTCACGACCTCCGTCATTCCACACCTTTCTGACACAGCTGAACCAATCAATAGTCTGTTTTGGTTTTTCCATTTAATCCAGTACATCCATTGTGTAACAGTCCTGTAGCATCTGATATCAGAACTGCTGAATCCATGACCTGTAGGTTGGAATCAATTGTATACATGTACATATTTCATATCGAAACTCACTTCATTGAAAATGTTTATGGCCTTCATTATATTTCATTCTTTCGTCATACACAACAAGATGAAATCCATTATACCAGTTCGCACCTTTCATACGTGTACTTAATAGAACTGGGACCTGACCATGTTACAAGAATTTGCAAAAGTATGAAATGAGAACGGAGTATTATGAGAAGTTAATCCAATCTATGAGTGATCAATAATATGAATTCTGAAGAACGATGATGGATCTTGACCACTGGTTGGATTGAAAAAAAGATATTTGGGAAAGGTTCCATCCATGCTATCAGTCAAAAATCTCAATAATGTGGGCCTATATGTGGAATGTAGATTCCTTTGTTTCAGCTACAATTCAGAATAGGTTTTCAGAATATCACGTTTTAACAAGCAAATTATTTTTCATCAACAAGTGTCACAGCACACAGTGTGGATATCACTAAACTGTTAGGATTAATGAAAAGAAAAGTTTTACAATGTTGTTCAAACAAAAAAGTATATGTATATTATTTATCAGCTAGATCAATTTGATGCTTCTGCAAAATCAAACCATTAGTGAACTGCCAAAATAAATAGCGGCCTCCCCCCCCCGGAAATATAATTTTCAGCAAAATTTAGAATAACTGTTTTTAAACAACCATGCTGGTGGATATCATCAACTGAAAGAAAAAAGTATCAGAAAAATCAGGGCATCGTCAATTGTGCTGTTGTCTTCCAGTCAGTGCGTGGATGACCTCCCGTACATTTGATATGCAACAACAACTTGGACTATTTGGTTGGCTTCGACATAAGTCATCAGCCGACAAATACTTTACGATATATAGAAATGACGGGTGGTGTACTAGGAATCATTGTGTTGTAATGACATGAAATCGCGACAATAAACTTACCAGAAAAACGGCAAAAAATCGCATTGTCCATCTCTACAAGCTGGGGAGGCGCCATGTTGAATCTCCCGAAACATTACGTGTAACTCCTGAAGCATGATGGGAGGTGGAACCCGACTACAGAAGCAAGGCCCATTGAAATGCATTGCAATGAGGAACCCCATTATTTAAAAAAAAATGCTTCAAAATTTCGTCGGGAACCATGACAATCCCTATTGGAAATTCTATGAGTCGTGGGGTCCCCATATGCCAATTATTTGGCGGGAGATTTCACGTTGATCTCCTAGACCTCCGTCAGATCCACAGGCCCGCAAAACAAGAGATTTGTGGGGTGGTATTAGGGTGAAGTGTCGAAATATGGGGTCTCTATATATATATAACCCCAGGCTTTATATAAATAAACATAAAGGTGTGAAACGGACTTTGGGTGAATCGAGAAATAAACGGTTTACCGCCAAACGAAATACATCAGCATATTCTACAAGTATCACTTTATATATTCCCGTCGTCAAATTAGTCAATTTGTGCAATTTTTTACCTTTGCGCGGCGATTCAAAATCCAACGTAACTGTCCGTTCATCTAGGAACAGTTAGATTATGGCGGGCTTCCTTCTCAATTCTGATTGGTCAGTCGCGACAGCTGATCAGTGCGTGACCTCTCTTGCCGAAGGCGTGTCGCTACTGATCAATCAGAATTGAGAACGAAGCCCGCCATAATCTAACTGTTCCTAGATGAACGGACAGTTATGCTGGATTTTGAATCGCCGCGCAAAGGTAAAAAATTGCACAAATTTACTAATATGACGACGGGAATATATAAAGTGATACTTGTAGAATATGCTGATGTATGTATTTTGTTTGGCGGTAAACCGTTTATTTCTGGATTCACCCAAAGTCCGTTTCACACCTTTATGTTTATTTACATAAATAGATTTAAATCTATTGTTTTGAGGGCCTGTAGTCTGATCGACGGAGGTAAAAACCGGAATGCACGATACGTGTCGGGCGTCCCAACTTTCCACTTTCAATTTTGCTAGATGAAAAGGTGGAATACGGGAGTGGTATCGGGATTTCCATCTTTCTACTTTCAATATTATGAAATAGAAAGCTCGAATATGGGGGCGATGTAGAGCTTTCCAGCTTTCTACTTTCAATTTTGGGAGATGGAAAGTTGAATTCTCAAGTGGTACACAGTGTCCGAATATAATATGTGTCAGTGTATAAATATCCTTTCGTCAGTTCAGATTAGTTTAGACCCAAATTGTTTCATTTTGCGTTACATAATTGGGCAATTATTTATTTATTTTTCGCGATATTTTGGTGTGATTATATTATTATGAACTAATTTGTACTTACTTACGATTCAGGATGGTAGTTGGGTGGTGCATGATGTATATAAACATTTGCCAAATGAATTTGATGTGTTTTCCTTGGAACTTTTCGCAAGGGAAAAGCATGAATACATGAGCCACTTGAGTACTGGAGTGGGTCTATCAGTTTTCAAAAGACTGTTTCGAGCAACCTCATCACAGGGTGCTTAGGTAAGTTGATAAGTTTTTCTGTGTTTGGGTTTCGACCTCAAATATTCAGCTGAAGGGAAGTAATTATAAAAGTGTATCGGTTGAGTTGCCTCATCAACTTATTGTCTCCCTTGTACTCTGTCCACTGCTTAAAGCATCCTCTCCCAGGGTGCTTTGCGCTACGCTGCATTTACCCCTGCAGGGGTCTCGCCAAAACCAAGAACTGTTCTATCTGATTGTTTTACTGATCGTAAAATGTATATTTATCTCGAAATACACTAAACAGTTATTCAGTGTATTTCAAAACACCAGTTTCACACAGTTTGAAGGCAGCTTTTTGACAAATTACCCTAGAACTATATGTTGCGGAAATATATATCGGTGAGTAGCGACTGATATCAATTCGCCCAGTTGGACGGTTGCCATATTCGTTTACTGTTACTTTTCTTTTCCGGCACAGTCCGTGAGAACCTTACAGCGCTAAATGGAGAGGCGCAAAGCAGAACGAAATGAATGCCTGGTAGCGCTTGTGCTTGAAGAAGAACTCGCTTGGACGTGCTTTCCGCTGATAATGTCTTTCTGAATTGACTGCGATTAATCCAAAATATCCGAGATAGAGCGTTTTTATTTCGTGCTAACCAACTATAGGGCGCCACCATTAGATACTCCAGAGGTAACATTAATTACGTCAGAGTTGAGCGGAAGTAACGCTGGCGTTGCGACGAAGACCCATTCACCAAGCCTCGATCCGTTTTCCGCTTTTTACAAACAGCTCCAAATCTAATCTGACCCACAGGCAACAAAATGTAATGAGCTGTTACATTATTATGCGCGCGGTGTATTACGCGAAACGTGTCACACCATATAGTTTCTAACTATGTTGTTATGTCAACCATGCCATTATATTTTTTAATTATGTCATAAATAACATCAGTACGGTACTATATCAAGACAAAAACAAACGAACTCTTTTTGGGTAGAGCAGTTTTACAAATTTCACAGAGCTTTGACGCGGCTTAGCAACACAATGGCGGACTTTTCATTGAAAAAATGACGGAGATGGGAGGGGTAGGTATCTATGGCTACAACCTGAAAATAGAACCGGTACGTTCTTGCATTCATGCATTATCCATCACGCGCTTCATTTGCATATACCTTTCGTCTAAACGGCTGCAGGAATGATCTCTGCCCCACCGTAGTAAAAATGTAGAGGGAAGGATAGTCTTCGCCTATGGTGCCGACGTCAGCTTACACAGAACGCTCACGTGGGGGTCTCTGCAATGTGTCATACATTAATTGAGGAATTTATTAGATGCAATTGCAATTACGGGGGTATCATTTTTTTCTCAGTATTTTAATTTTTTCCAGTTTTATGTCTTTGTGGACTATCCAATCAGAGCTCGTATTGACGACCGTGCAACCAGAGTCTGTAGGGAGGACAGGATCGGATGGCACTGAGTTCGAGATTGCCGTGTTCCCAGGGGTTAGCTGAAATGTAGTCCGGTCCCCAGCATTATGGGAAGAAGAGTACCAGACTAGCTGAAATGCGGCCATTTTCCAGCGACGGAAGCGACCCCGGGTGGCGAGGTTGGTCGTAAAATATCGACTAGTCGGTCAAGCCAACGTCCTATTGTGACGTACGTTGCACAACAATCGGGTATGACGACATCATCATGACGTCAACAAATGCATTACGTTTTAGTTTTGTGACGTTGTTGGCGTTGCAATGGAAATGTCGGCTAGAACATTCGCTACGATTGTCAATCTCGAAACCAGAGCCATCCGGTCCTGTCCTCCCTACTATGCTCTGGGACGGTGCTCAGCAGTACGATCGGTCATTGGATAGCACACAAAACCCTAGAATTTAGAACATAACGAGAGCGTATCTCGCTGACGTCCGCGCGGACGATCTGTCAAATATCAGCGTCTCGTTAAAATGTGAATTATGAGATAGTTCACGTTGACATTGGGCATAACTACTCATCCATCGGCACACAATAGTGATAATCCATCACTAGCAAGTATTTGATAACAATGTATTCGGCCAACGCAAGCGAAATCTTGTCGGTTGCTGGGTCCGAGGATGACAGTGACGAAAACTACGCACTGGATAATGTCATTGACATTGGTAACAGCGTTTCTAAACCAATGAACCCTGCAGCTACGCTGCTTCTCGAAGAAGGTTCTGCTACAGCAACAACATCATGTTCGAGCACAACATCTGTTAGAAATAAAGAGTATACCTTGGACAAATCAAAGGCCCTAGCGAAAAAGCCTTCCGCGACAAAACGAGTGGCGGACGTCCGAATGGAACAAACTTATGGGGGTCTTCGATTGTGCTTCTCGGCTGGTATGTACGAACTTTTCAGACTGAAAACTTTCACTCACTTCGAAGTTAACCAACCACGGTTAATTGTACATAAAATTCCATCGATTGATAAAACTGGCAATGAAACTCAAGTTACCCTCAAAATCCTAGCTTCTGGAAGACCCCCTGGAAGTCGGCAGTACACACACAATATGTATCATACAACATCTAGTGCATTGGTAAATGGTGAAGGGTTGAGTGTATTCATTGAAAAGCACCTTCCCGAAATACTCGCTTCTACTGATCATGACTCAGGTGATGCGAGGCAACTCAATGATGCAATTGCTGCATCTCTCCAGGAGCGGGCACATGACACTACCGATACAAGGTGTTCACCGCCCTCTGAATATACTGTCACTTGCCCCGTGTGCAACCAAAATTCTGACTGTGGAAGAGCCATTCAGTGTTTGACATGCCAAAGGTGGATTCATCAGACTTGTGGAAAATTGACAGACGCAGAGTTCAAGCAACACTCTCGTGATATCACCTTACAATACTCTTGTACATTATGTACCGGTACTACCCCGACCGAGGATCAAGACTGGGGGGATGCCAGCTCTGAGACAAACCCCAAATGTGTGGTTACTAAACGTAGCCGACGCAAACTTCACTCCCCGCGATCAACAGTAACTAAAAAACATGGCACTAGGATAAACAACAAAATGTTGTCACTATCAACAGATCAAATTAACAACACAATGTTTGCTGTGCGGCTGCTGGAGGAAAAATAAAAATAAAGGTTGTTGAAGAATCCACTTCACAGTCCTCTACATCAACCCTTTCGTCAGTATCGTCCATAGAAACTAACATCCTGGACCTGGGAAAACAACTGACCAATCTGATATCAGTTAATGATAAAGCATCATGTGATAGATTTGTGGATGTGCAAACTGAAGTAGATAATCTAAAGAAGAATGTTAAGATCTTGAAAGGTCAGATCACTGGCCTACAAGAGAAGAATGTACATCTTGAAAAACTAGTATGCCAGTCAAACGACAAAACATCGGCTATGAAAACAGAAATAGTCAGTTTAACTGAAGAAAACAAGGCTTTAAGTGCTCAAATCAGTGAGCTACAATTATTATCAATTGTCAAAGATGATCAGCCTCAACACGTCACCAACACGCCAACTCAATATCCAGTTTCTCCTTCAGTTGATAATACAGGTGAAACGACAACACAAACACAACAAACGCCTAAACCAGAATACATGCCAGATATCCCTATACAAAACAGATTTAGCAGCTCTCATAATACGAGATCTTCTGATTACTCAGAGGTGTCAAACGAAAGATTTTCCAGACAGTTGAACATCCCTCCATGCACTCATCTGATAGTTGGCACTTCCATGGTCAGAAATCTCGATCGTTTCAATCTTGATAGGTCGGGCGAAACCCAGATTAGAACTCTACCAGGTGCAAAACTGGAAGATTTCCAGATGTACTTTGAAAACTGTAGTCGTCTAGTTGAAACAAAATCCATCACACTCCACATAGGATCAAATGACTGTGGCAATGATGCCAATATTGACAAAGCTTCAACCCAAGTGGAAGGCGTCATAATCGCTGCAGAGAGAGCTTTTCCCAATGGACTGATTAACTGCAGCTCCATGCTACCTAGATTGGGAAAGTCGGGCGATGAACACAACAAAAATATCTCGGCACTTAACCAAGGCCTCCAAACTTCATGTCAAAGTATTGGTCGGCGCTTTATCCGGAATAGTCATCTACCTCAACAGGACATGCCAAACCAGACTTATATTCTGACCAAGTACACCTCAATGACAATGGCACTGCTTTACTGGCAAATCAAATCAAGAAGTTTGCCTTGAGGAATAAACCTCTGGGAAGGCATCTATCCAAGCCACCGGAGAGAACCAGCCCTTACAGAAAGCCAGAAATACCAATTAGTGGTGGTAATATTCCCACACCACCCTCATTAACTTCCGCTGTTGTCCAGACAGGATCTCCATCAATGTCTTCAACAACTTCTCGGCCTATGATTATCCACCACAGTCGTATATGTCTATACCGCCGCTTTTATCTTCACAGAATCAAGGCAGCACACCGACCCCAGGAACTACGACCAACACACCGGCCGCAGGAACTACAATCAGCACACAAGCTCATGTGCCCACCCAGGGTTACACACCAGTAGGTTCCTACAACGGGTTGTTTCAATATCCGACTAGGCCTATGCTGAACCCTGTTCCTTGGCTATACCCCTTTCAACAATATCTTCCGTGGCGACAACCAGACACTATGGGCCATATAGCTCCACAAATGTTGAATAATAATTCAATGTACTCTGGGTTACCCACGGGAGTATATGGGTGCTAATGTGAATAAACTATCGCTCTACCATATACTGACGATCTGTTGGTAACATGGACAGCTCGGGTATATCCTGATGTTAATTCATTGGGTTCAGAGCCCTGTTCTGTATTTATATTTATTTCTTATTTTTAAATTGATGCTCTGTCCATGTAGCATCTGAGCCTGCCATTGGTTGTGTAGTTGGATCCCGAATGTTCCGTCCAGACGTTCCAGTCATGTCATTATCCCTGTGTTTTTGGAATATCCATGGTCTCCCACATAAGGTGGATGACCCTAAGAAATTTGATGATTTTTGTAGAATTTTGAATGACTTTGACTTTGTTGGTTTAAGTGAAACTTGGCTTAATGCAAGTAATATTGATATTGACAAATTTAACTACATCTTTTCCAAGTTCATGGGCTACAATAGCCCACGAGATGTTTATTCATGTAATCCATCTTTTAATAATGGTGGAGTAGCATTTTATTACAGGCCTCACTTACATGACGCCATTGAAATTGTGAAAGAACACAAAGGTCATTCAATCTGGATTAAGGTGAACAAACTGAACTTGACTTCGATGATGATCTCTACATATGTGTGATCTATATACCCCATACAAATTCTTCCTTTTGGCACAGAAATAACTTTGACCCTTTCCAACAGTTAGAGCAAGAGATCAACCACTTTTCTGGAAAAGGAAATATCATACTTGAAGGGGACTTCAATGCCCGAGTGGCCACACGGCCAGATTTCTTGACTGATACAAGTAATAGTAGACACTCCCCTCTACCAAATTTTCAAAGTTTATCTATTTCTAAAATCCCCACTCAACGCAATAATATGGATACATCCACGAACCAATTCGGTATTTCTCTTCTTGAACTGTGCAAAAAGTTCCAACATACGCATTGTGAATGGACGTTGTGTGGGTGATAGGTTTGGTAATTTGACATGTCACCATTATAACGGTAGTAGCACTGTAGATTGGGTTTTGACTACTCCAGACTGTTTCCATAATGTCTCTTTTCTGCAGATATATCCGTTTACGTATCTATCTGATCATTGTCCTGTTTCTGTCAAATTAAATTTATCTCTATCAGCACAACACATATTAAAAAGCGAATCTGATGCTACCAAGTCAAATAACGTTCGCCCTGCGAATAAACATAGGAATTTTAAGTATTTATGGACATCGGATTCCAAAAATAATTTCCTCGCTGCTTTACAATCAGCAGAAACTAGACTTCTATCTAATAATTTCATAATGAAAACATATCCTTCCTCTCTGGATGGTGTCTCGTCTGCAGTCTCTGATTTCCAAAATATACTAACACCTGCATCTAACAATTCCCTCAAAATAAAATACTTTTCCAATAGGTTTAAAACGAAGAAGAAACGACACTGGCATGACGCTGATTGTAATGTTCTGAGATCAATTATGTTCAAAAGTCTCGCTAAATGCCGGAGATATCCATTTAATAAACAATTCCTTACAGAATATTATAAGAATAAGAAAGCTTATAACAGGCTAGTTAAATTTAAAGAAACACAATATAGGTCCAAAATTCTGAATGAGCTTGACAACTTGGCAACTTCTAATCCTTCTGAATATTGGCGACTGCATGATTAGATCCTTAACAGAAGATAAACCTCAGTTAGACAATGCGAACATTGACATAAATACCTGGCACAAACATTTTACTTCACTAAACGAGGACAAGACAGAAAATGACACCTTTCATTCTAATATTCATTCTGCATTATCTTCCCTTCAATCAAATTCTAATATCAACTCTGAAATCAATCATTCAATAACATCAGCAGAATTTAGAGAAGCGCTTGCTAAACTCAAAACTCATAAATCTAGTGGACCAGATCACATTCTAAATGAAATGTTAAGTTGTTCAGGTTTTAGTTTAATTGACCATTATCTTAAATTATTCAACCTGGTATTGATTCCGGCAAATTTCCTCAATCGTGGAATACATCTTATATTACCCCATTATATAAAAAGGGGGATAAATCGGACCCCAATAATTATCGGGGTATTGCGCTGGGAAGCAGCATTAGTAAAATATTTCTCTCTATTATCACTAACAGAATATCCAATAACTTAGAGAATAATAATTTACTCAATGAAGCCCAGTGTGGCTTCCGCACTGATCACCGAACAAAGGAGAGGCGAGCAAGCGCCTCTTGCTCGCCTGAAATAAAAAAATGGCGAGTGGTTCACCACTCGCCTGTTTTCGTCGGTCAGAATAAAATTTAATGACATCTTCAGCTGTTGCTGTCAAGTTCTTGGCTTCCAAAATATCTTGTTGTTCATCATTGGCATGTTTCATAGGTCAGAATAAAATTGAATGACATCTTCAGCTGTCGTAAAATTCTTGATTTCGTGAAGATCTTGTTGTTCAGCAATTTCGGAAGGCTTCCCGCCATTTCCGCTTCATGTGTTTGTGCAAAAACTATAACCCTGTGTCGGAACGAAATTACAGATCCGTTATGAGTTGACTGGTTGCCTCTCTTGTATTTCCATACAGACACGTTTTGAGACGTGGGTTATGATTTCCACAAATATAAAATCCGCCAAACACCACGGCTCAAACCACCATGGCATCATGCCGTTTTAAACATTAGTTTCCGATTTTGTTTAACATTACACCACTCCGTTTTAAACATTAGTTTCCGATTTTGATTTGCTCTCGCTGTTACGCGGACTTTCGTCCCACGATCAAGTCCATGCTTTTTATTGCTCTCACGCAATTCCGGTGAGAAGCACGCCTTTTCCTTCCTGACAATTTTGTCACTGTTAGCAAGCTGTTAGCGGAAAATTGCACGATGTCGAATCCGAAAGGAAAGCCGATAGAACTATCAACGTACCTAAAATGGGGAGAGGAACTTACATCAGTGTTCCGAATTAAAGAAGGCTACAACACCGTTCTGAACCGCGCATATGTGACCCACATATTCTGTAATGTACTTGCAGAAGTAATTTTAGCATTTCACTCGCCTCAGGAATTTCTCAGGCGAGTGATAAAAGCACTCGCCTCACTCGCCTGAGCTTAAATTCAGGCGAGTGACGAATCACTCGCCTTCATTTTGCTCCTTGAGAGCCCTGATGATAATATTTTTATTCGCCCCACACTCATTAATAAATATAAGATTGCCAGACGGAAACTCTTTGTATGCTTTGTAGATTTTTCCAAAGCTTTCGATACTGTATGGAGACCTGGACGTTTCCATAAATTATTAAAACATAATATTAATGGTAAAATCTTTAACGTCATACAAAATATGTATACGTAAAGTTGTTATCTTTAATGGTACCATTAGTAGCCAGAAAAACTACACATTCACTTATGACCACCATTTCATAGATATTGTACCTGCTTATTCTTATCTCGGGATTCTTTTAGCTGTAATGGTAATTTCAACTCAGCTATTAAGATATTGAAGAACAAATCACTCCGAGCTTGGTTTAAGTTACGCTCAAACCTGATCACTGCTAATAATAGTCCTACTCATACACTAGTCAAGATGTATAATAGTGTGATCAAACCAATCAATACATATGCCTCTGAGGTTTGGGGAAATCAAATCATTAGAAAAAAATGTATTTGCCTCCTGGGACAGATTTCTCTCAAACCAAACAACTATAAAAATTTGTAAATCTATATTGCATGTCCCAAAAAGAGCAAGCAATATTGGTTCAGTTGCTGAACTAGGTGTATATCCTTCATCTGTTGATATTATAATCAAAATGGTGAACTACTGGCTCCGACTGGAAGAGTTAAACCCTTCTCGCCTGCTATATAAAGCTTATGTAACAGATAAGTCCCTCAGTAGTAGGGTCTACCCTGTTTGAGCCCTATTGACCTCAGAAATTTGCATATTGGGGGAGGTCACGGGGAGGTCAAGTGCACTATAGTTCCGGCAGAATGACCAAAAAGCTACCTCCAACACAGGAGAGTTCCAATTGTTGCAGGGAATGTATTCATCCGCGGTGATGCGGTCCTGGCGGTGATGCGGTCGGGGGAAAAAGCTTCCGAAAAAGCTCCCTAGATAAAATGGTCCGATGGGGTCGAGTGAGGTATCAAAGTGAAGCATTCGTGAACGGGCATCTGATGGGCTGGGTGTGGGGTTGAAATATCGGCATTCTACGCATGCGCGGTGGCCAAAGGGTATGGAAATAGACGTTTGGGATCGAGGGGAGCCACTAATGGGCCGATGGAGTTGTATGAGGTATCCATGTGAAGCATTCATGAAGGGGCATCTGATGGGCTGGGTGTGGGATTGAAATATCGGCATTCTGCGCATGCGCGGTGGCCAAAGGGTATGAAAATAGACGTTTTGGAGCTAGGGGAGCCCCTAATGGTCCAATGGAGTCGTATGAGGTATCCATGTGAAGCATTCGTGAAGGGGCATCGGACTGGACTAGTGGCTCGAGCGTTGTCACCATTCTGCGCATGCGCGGTGGCCAAAGGGTATGGAAATAGACGTTTTGGGATCGAGGGGAGTCCCTAATGGGCCGATGGAGTTGTATGAGGTATCCATGTGAAGCCTATGTGAAGGGGCATCCAGTCATGGGTGGGTGCATGTAAAAATTTTCCTGAAAAAAAAAACGGAAGACGGACTTTATCGAAAAATCCGGGAAAATGCCTATATGGGGTATGGGGGGTATATAGGTCGCCGGGCTTAACGGGGCTTGCCTATCAATAGAGTTATCTCTCCCTAGTTCCAGGGTGGGTGTATGTAAAATTTTTCCTGAAAAAATACGGAACACGGACCAATCTCCAATGTACGAGTTGTCACAGCGAAACAGCTCACCAATTACCAGTATACGAGTTGTCAGAGCATTTCCATCATAGCTCTCTAGATTTGTATTTAATACCGCTTATGCCGGTGCTAGGGGCCGTGTGGTCATCATCCAAGTTGCCACATGAACAGGTACAATAAAAGCGTACCTGAGATAAAACACATATCACGAATCGTTAGATTCTTGGTATGTGCTTTAGAATAGGTTAACCAGAAGACTATTCTGTGAAGTCATGTGACGCAGTCAGTATGTCGGCACCTCTTCCCACTTCCCTTATATGTGTTGTAATTTATCCTAAATTACGGGAAAATGCCTATATGGAGTATGGGGGGTATAGCACCATCCTGGGAAACCTACTTCTCGACATTTGCGGTATAGGTTGTGGGGTCTCGTTTTCTTAGTCTCGTCAAGACAAACATGATAGGAAGTGTCGCGGAGCGAATCGTTGAAATTTTTGGAAAAAGTTCAGGGAGACCCATATAGTCCCATACTAGGGGTATAGGACCAATGTTTGTCCCACTGGGAAACCTACTTCTAGACATTTGCGGTATGGTTGTTTGGATTTGTTTTCTTAGTCTCGTCAAGACAAACATGATAGGAAATGTCGCGGAGCGAATCGGTGAAATTTTTGAAAAAGTACCATACAGCCCATATAGACCCATATAGGCCCATACTAGGGGTATAGGACCAATGTTTGTCCCACTGGGAAACCTACTTCTAGACATTTGCGGTATGGTTGTTTGGATTTGTTTTCTTAGTCTCGACAAGACAAACATGATAGGAAGTGTCCCGGCACGAAACGGTGAAATTTTTTTAAAAAGTCACCGAGGCCTGGGTAGGCCCATAGGCCTATACCGCATGGCTATGGGTGTATAGGTCCATACGGGGTGGACGTGTTGGAGTCTAGGTGGGCCACTAATGGTCCAATGGTGTCGTATGAGGTCTTATTTTGAAGCTCTCATGTAGGAGCACTTGACTACACTAATGGTTCGTACATTGTCAATACTCTGCGCATGCGCAGCCTGGCCGTAGTATAGAAAGCAGGCATTCTTGGGGGTGTGTGTGGGTGTGTTTGGGTTAGAGATGGGCTATTCACGGTTCGAATGGGTCGTGTGAGGTATCCATGTGAAGTCTATGTAATGGAGCATCTGATGGCGTGGCTGTGGGGTAGACATAGGGTCATTCTGCGCATGTGCGGTAGCCCAAGGGTATGGACATAGACGTTTTTGTGGTCTAGGCGAGCCCCTCTATTGGGTCGAGTGAGATATCCATGTGAATCCTAGGTGGAGGAGCTTCCACCTGGACTAACATTCACGTGGTTTGGTGGGTCTGCGCAAGTGTGTGTGTGTGACGTCACTTCCGGGTTTTTTTCAGAATGCTCAAACACTACCTCCAACTTTCCCGGCCCGCGGCCCGCCCCGGCCCCCCAGCGCGCGCGCGCGCGCGGGTTCTCCGGCCGCAGCGCGCGCGCGCGTCATCACCGGCAGTGCGCGGATGAATGTCGGGTCAAAAGGTCAAAGGTCACATCCAGGTCAAACGGTCCAAGGTCTCCATAGTAATAAACTTCATCTATACGTGTTAGTCTTCACTCACCGTCTTCCTTTACACGCACCTCAATGAAATGCCCGCTCCAAACCTAGACCAAAACACGTACTTGGTCTGTGGGCTGATTTCATTGGCTCTCTATTTTACTATAGTACTCTTGCATTCTAACATTGATGGGTTACATTTTGGCCCCATCCTACACCACTGATTTCAGTTTGTCTGAATCTCCACATTGGGCATTTATGCATTATGAATAAAACACACAAGACAGGATTTTTTGGTGAGATCTCATTTTTTTTTATTCAGTGAACAACAACAACGTGAGAACAACCACGTGAAAACTGAAGCCCAGAACAAGGGGCTTGTACATTGAAAGAACTGAAGCCCAGAACAGGGAGCTTGTACATTGAAAGAACTGAAGCCCAGAACAGGGGGCTTGTAAACTTAAGCCCAGAACAGGGGGCTTGTACATTGAAAGAACTTCAGCCCAGAACGGGGCTTGTACATTGAAATGATGGGCGGCCCAGTCATATACGAGTACATCGCGGTCCTCGGCCTTGGGGTACTCGTCAAACATCTGTACGATGGTAGATAAGGGTCTTCCCCGGCATCGATGGTACAGGTAAAACAAGCAATTTTGTCCGCACACGCTACTGGCCAGGCTTTGCAACGTTTCACTGTTCCAACACCACGTCTCTGTGCCTTGATCCATGAAGTCTGTTAAATCGGGATGGAAGGGTGGCAGGCCGTACGGGTCAAAGTATTCGCCCTGCTGTTCTGTCAAGTGCACGCCCACCCAATGTTCACCGGGCCGATCCATCGGGTCCGTGTTGAGAACGTAAGCAGCAGGATACATACGGCCTAATGGGAACACATCTCGGGCGAACACCCCTTGAAAGACCATACGTGTCTCTGGGTCATTCTCCAGCACGGTGGTTATCTGGTCTGTATCCATGTTAGGTGGAGAAGTCACACAGGATGTTGCGCGCCTTGTCCACTTGAATGATGTTGTTAAACTCGGCGTAGCAGATCACATTGACGGTGCTCCGGAGGGCTCGTTGAAAGTGGATTTCCAACCGTAAATTGCCTTGCTTGGCGAGGGCCAGCTGATGGTCGTTCTCTAAGGTGGGGGTCAAATCGAACCAGAACAACGTGTATCCGTTCCCGTAGTCCTCCCGACTGATGAAATTCCCTTCGTCCTGGTTGATTTGACCGGTGGCTGTAAACAGGCTTTGATAGGCTCGAATGAAATTCGCGCGCCCAAAGTTCGATGTTAAGGCCGTGGCTGCCACCTGTTGTCCATCCACATGCAGGGCCACAAAATTGATGCCGAAGTGTTTAAAGTCAAACGGATTCTCTGGGTAGGCTCCACTGAAACTGGTATTTTCCACACAGGCCAGGATCAATCGCTTGGGTAGTTCCCCCAGGAACAGGTTTTCTTTGTTGGCGCTCATATTTCCAGCAGACACAGAGAACACTTTGGTTTGTACACGTCGGATAGGGTACTGGGCTGGTTTTGTTTCCAAGGCTTTCATGTGTCCCAATTGAACGGCTGGATTAGGTTTCACTTTTCGGACATACAGGACTGCGTCTTCGATGACAATCTTATAGTCAGCTGCATGCCCGTCGACGTTAGTGGCCATCAAGGCGAAGGTCGGAGGCGCCCGTATCAGTCGGATTTTGATGGGGATCTTGTTCAAGAGGTATCGGTCTTGCATGAACATGTCTGCGTGTAGTCGACCCATGAGATCCACCGCGACGCCGTTCGCGGTCAAAGCCTTCCGTTTGCTATATCCCGTATTGTCGTTCTCTGCGCCCATGTGCTCGGCTTTGTCCTGGTAGAATAAAGCGGCTGTCAGTTGAGATTGTTTAGCCTCTCGTCCATGCGACAACAGCGTCTCGATGTAGGCTCGATAGGGGTACGTGTTGGTCGAGTCACTGATGAGTTTGTCGCTGAGAAATATATCCACCTGCTGAAACATCGAGTGCAGCCAGAGATTCGTCGGGCCCACCGTTGCTTGGTCGGCGATTCTGATGCCATCTCCATTGACGATCTTGGCTTTCACATACAAGTATGTATGGGCTAAATCCACATAGGCCGTATCCGCATTACTGATGGTGAACTCGATGGGCCCTGTTGCGTTGATGCTGGACAGCGGGAGATGCTCCACCCATAATCCTTGCTCGGCACTGGTCTGTGTGGGCGGCACGGTCCACAAATCAAATTCACTGTTGGTGGAGGGGCAGGACTCGGCGTGGATCAAGGACATGTTTAAGAAAAGATATCCCGGGTCTTTGATGTGCGTCGTCGCTGGGTCGGTCGTCGACTGGTGCGTGGTCTCGGTGGGGCAGCTCTTTTATTCCCTACGGTGCGTTGTGCTTTGGCCACCAAGACGCCTCTCGCTTCTTTGGCCCGCCGTTTCAAGGCTTCTTTGGGTGCCGTACCCCCCAAGACATCACCGGCCACTTGCAGTCCACTGCGTACCGCTTGTTGCCGATTGCTTTCACCCCACGCGTCACCAAGGGCAGGAACGTTTTGACGATGCTGCCGAGTATGTTCCCCAGTCCATGTCCACGTTGCATGCGTGCACCACTAAACACCGGAAAGCCACCCCCGGCCTGTTGGGCATAATAGTCCATATAGCTGCGTGCATCGCACTCGTAAGGCACCTTCATTATACAAAGTGGGGAGCACGTGCTTGTCGAAAATGAAGTGTCACCACCACTTTCCCGCGTTCGAATGCCACCGGTCGTCCCGTGTCATCTCTTATATCCACCGTGATCGTGTTGATGTGGGTTTGTCGTACGGGCAGGTAGAGCATGTGGGTGAAACTGTGGGTGACTTGATCTCCATACAAATTTTTTATGGGCACCACCCGTAACAGAGGTGTGTTGATATCGCCCACGATGTGGTTGTCCACCACGTCCGAGTAGACGTAGAGTCCGTACATATCCGACTTCATATCCATCGGGATCTCGCCTTGGTGGGCGGTGGGACCAGCGAACGTCCGTAGATCGAAACCCAGCATTTGCTGTAGGATAGGACTCAGTACGACACTCGCGTTGGCGGTGATGATAAGCTGTGCCTTGTCGTTGTGTGCGTTGTAATCGAAGTCCACGTGATTCTTGAAGGGATAGGCTTTGATGGGTTTTGAAGTATTGGTGACCTCCCGTAGAGCCTTATAATGCAACAGTCTTGACAGCCCACCCATGAACTCCTTGGGAGTATCGTATTGGCCTTCGGGGAGGGTGAGTCGGGTGTCTTTTCCTTCGTAGGTCACCTCGTACCACACTTCATTGGCTCGCACGTTGTACCACGAGTAAGGGTATTGGATATCCACGAGGCCACATTCCCATCGTCCAGGTAAATGCAACGGTTGCGGTAACTGGGTCACGTACTTGGCCACGGTGTTGTCAGGAAACACATCCAGCGAACTGTTACTGGGTAGGGTGAGGTGAAACATGGCGACTGAGCTGTCCTGCTGCTGCTGTTGGTTTTTATAGGTGTTCCAGGCCTTGGGCGGTTGTGTCCGGCGTCGTGTTCGTCTCGTTGACTTGCTACGTGTCACGGCTCTGGAGATGTGGGGTGTCCTGATTAAGGGTGGTTTTTTAAAGGTTTGAACAGAAGGTGCCCGTTGTGGTGGTGGAGTTTTGGGGGTTGACTCCGGTTCCCATTCGGATTCCCAAGAAGGTAGTGGGCCACTCGGCGATTGCTGGGTTCGTTGCATAAAGGCCCAGCGGTGGGGGTTCCCCACCAATTCCTGTGGTACATGCATGTCTTTCAAGCCTTGAGCGAAGACCTTCCATCCTCGAGGATCCGTGTGCGATCTGCGTTTACGCATCAGGTCATTCACTAAATCCGTCATGTGGGTGCCGGGGACCACCTGATTCTGTACCAGTAGTTCGCCTTTATCATTCCAAGTCATGTTAGGATTCTGTTTCATCCGTTGTTTCTTGAACGATGCAGGTACACTCTTCAGGACTTCGTCTTCCACCGACTGTGGGGCTGTGGGGGCTACCCCTGGTAATGGCGGCTGTTGGAGCGGTGCTGAGGTCGGCGGTGTGTCACGTGGTGGGTGTGGTGGTGATGGCGGTGGTGGGGTAGAGAGGGTTTTGTATTGGTCCATGAACGTCATGTACCGTTGAAGCGTCTCATTGTACCGTTGTACTTTCTCACTGTCGCTTAACCCCGGTCTCTGTAAGATCTGTTGCATCTCTCCATCGAGGGTGTTTATGGTCTTCACCGTAGGTGGGACAGGGTAGGGCGATTGGAGGTTTTGAAGGAACCGTAGTTCGACGAGGACCATTTTTTTCGTGTGGTTCATTGTCGGCCGAAGAGTCCACCCAATACTGGACCCAACACGGAAGCGGCCAACGGTGCTAAGATGGCCCCGAGAAAGCCGCCTTTCTGTAACACCTTTTTCTTTTGTGTTTGGGGGACCCGCTTCTGGACTAGGGTTCGGAGACCTGTCTTATGCTTGGCCAACTTGGTCTTCTGAGCCGGAGTCAGTGGTACGTTGCCTTTTAACAGGTTGTACCCGATCTCGCACAGACAGCGTACAAGGTCAGGGTCCGCACCGCGTACAATGGTTCGGACCAACTCGGGTAGGGCCGTCTTCAATACACGGAGCGTGGGAGCGTGCTTCCGTACTCGCGCAGACATCATGTACAACTAATGCTAGAACTCACAACTCTGCTCTTTTTATCTACCTCAGAGACAAAGTCAACCCTGCTGTGATATTCATTCTTTTTATTATCCCCATCATCAAACACAAACTCCAGCTGGGGGCGCCACTGTGGATGTGTTTACATTATTTTTGTATGTACACGTGGTGGGTCTCTCCGGGAAAGATGCCGGTCCGTAGTCGAAGGTGGTCGGGGTGGCTTGCTTGAGGTCGAAGAGCATATACCCGTGCTGAGGGGTTGTGGCATCTTTAAAGGCTTCTAACGCAAACGGTGTGCGGCCGGGATATATCTGTCTCGCCAGGTGCAGCAGTTGAGTGGTATCTCTCGGATTTTTGAAGACCACCAGGTAGTGGGCATTTAAGCTGATGTTCCGATGTTCTTTGCTTTTACTGAACAGATTCTGCATAATGTAGATGATGCTGAGCCGTCGATGATGGCTGCCTTTGGTAAAGAGTTGGGTGACCCGCACATCCGTCTCCGCCATGAGATCATCCAGAACCACCAAGGTGTCCGGTTCCAAATCGGCCAGGTTGGGTAGGCCTTCCACGAACGTGATGTGGGGCATTGCTGCATACGCCTCCTGCCATTCTCCATAACACCACACGGCTCGGGCAATGGGTGGGGTGATCATGCTGACGGCGTGTTGAAGGAGCTTCCGGACGAAGTGCGTTTTGCCGGAGCCCGTCGGTCCTGCGATGAGACACGTGAAGGGATGCTGCCACCGAGGGTCCATGGTTCGAGGTGTATCCGTTATCGTGGTAACCCGCTCTTGTACATTTCGTACGAGTGAACTGGAGTGGTGGGTACAACGTCGGTCGTCGTTGTCTGTTCACTGCGAGTGATGATGGTGGTGGGTACAACGTCGGTCGTCGTTGTCTGTTCACTGTGAGGGATGAAATCCGGTGGGTCTTCAGACGTACTGGGTGTACTTGGTGTAGATGTTGAGCTTGGTGTGGAGCTCGACGTGGCTTGTACACGGGGTGTGGTGGTGACTGGCTCGATACGGGGTTGACTGGTACTATCTGTAGACTGGTTTCACTGATGGCTGGTGTTCTCAGTTGGTTAAGTAGCGTGCTGACATAGGCTACGTCGTAAAACACACCTCCGTACAACACACTCAGCAGGGTTAGCAGTATCACCACAAAGCCCACTTGCGCTTTGCGCGTTTTGGGAGACGCTGTGTTCAGAGGCGGCTGCTGTTTGTCCATAGCACTGTGGTCGGACGTGGAATGAAGGATGGCGGCAGTGGTGTCTGGCTTTATAGTCGTTTCACCTGGTTGGCAGCGACCCAGGAATTGAAGGAACTGGGCCAGCCTTGCCATTTGACGAAATGAAACAGTTTGCGACGTCGACGTTCCGTTTTCAAAATCTGCTCCACCGTGTAGTAGTCTTGCTTTGTTTTTACGACAGGCTGTAATTCCATCTCGTAAAACGTCCCTAGCAACAGTTCCCCTTGAAGATCTTCCAGTTCATAGACTCGCTGCTGTTGGGGTAGGCGCCGTTTAATCAGGAAGTGCTCATCGCTCCAGTTGGGCAAGTAACTTTTCTCGAACTTGCCCTTGACTTTACTGATCCGTACCGGGTCCCCGACCTTGTATACCGTCTTCGGCGTTCGCTGCGATTGCCTGGGGTACAAGACACGCCGGACTTGGGCTTCATTGCGTTGGG